>VJOZ01122560.1:0-13017 GCA_009801055.1 Stichopus horrens | reverse complement strand
CGGCGACCGTAATATTTAGTACAAGTGATATAACTTGAATATTACATTCTTAGGTAAGTTCTGGCAAATTTTTGTATTAAATGCTCAAATACATCTCAAGATATGTTGGAAATACCAATTTGGGGGCAAAATTGGCTTTTACTTTCTAAAAAATCAGCAACATTGACTCAATTTTCCATACAACCTATACATCTTGGACATTTTGGAATCATGTGCAACTTAAACAAGTTTTAACTTAATCGCTCATGTACTTTTCGCGATATTCTGGAAAAACCATAATTTGGACTGGTGTGGACACACATACATACACGCATACACGCCAAGTTGAATGCAAAGGTTCCTTTTGCTAACGCATGGAACCAAAAATCAAAACCAAAAAAAGTGGTATACTGTCCATGAGATAGCAACTCCGTGGAAAGCTCTCTTGTTAATTCAATATTAAAAAAAAAAGTATTTTGCATGACAGTATTATACTGAAGTAATGTCTGCATGTCTTGTTTTACAATATTTACTAAATTTACTGTACAACTATTACAATTACAGAGTAAAGCAAATCAGATCTTTTGAAAAAAATCAAACATTACTAGTTTTAAATGATTCACATTTGGTGAATAGTCACAAAATGTCATCCATGCCCTGACAACTCCCTTGAACAAGTAACCCTTCACCCCACCCCCGTCCAAAATAAATTTCCCCTCAGATAACCATCGTTAGACAAGTCCCACATGATCAGTTCCTAACATGAAGAACTCCCCAATGACAACTCATTCAGGAAAAGGGATAGAGTTAAGGAAAGAGGGGATTTGTCAGCGGATGTCAAGAGGTTCTGGGAATCACTTCATCTTCATATGTTTTTTACTTTTCAAAATATGGCAAATTTGAAAGTTTATAAAAAGTCAATCAGGTTGCTGCCATTCTAAGATTGTGATGTCATAACCACACCACTTGTAATGGAAAAGCTTTTGGTTTAATTCAAATAGTTTTAATAGTTATGCATAACTTTAGTTCATGGAATTAATAATTAAATCCCTGCATGATACACCTCAGTAATCAAATACACGATGTGTGCAAATGTATGTTGATGCATGCAGTTTTCCTTTCATGTAAAGAAAACAAAATACATCTGACTCCACCTATCAGGAATAATGTGACATAACTAGACTTACCCAAGTCTGCTTACTTTCAACTGAGCACCAATCTTCTCAAAATTTCTAGTGTATAATTCAGGAAGCAAACAATATTTTTGAATGAAATTTTTGTCAGATACTTCCACTTCATATTTCTTACAAATATTCCAAAGTTTCCTTCTCATCTTATGATGACCACACTTGACAACCTGCGTCGATTTCCAAACACTGCTCAACACTGAGAACATTCTCTGCATGGCATTTGGGTTCATTACATTTCAAAATGTTTCAGTCAACTGTGCAGACTACAATTTTGAAGGTAAACTGCTGAAAAGGGGAACACCATTTCAACCAATTACTGTAGGTATAGTCTACTGTTTTTTTCTGTAGCACCGAGCTGTATACACTAAATACTTCTTACAGAAAGTCAAAACAACCAACCCCAAAATAACCAAAGGCACATAACACTGCATCCTATTACTCCATATTTTGCAGTAATTGTCTCCATAGACAGAAACTGATCTTTGTCTGGGATATTTAACATAGCTCACAAAAGAAAACAATAAACAGATATGTTGTTTGCCTGGTCACATGTTTTCATTCAAGTCTTCCAGAAGAGAAGCAATCAATACATTTGTTTGTAGTCGCCAACTTCTCTTTGCAAAGGTACGACTTACAACCAAAAGATTCCAGGTAGTTACATTGGATAAAGTATTGCATATTTTATGGAATTTTGTGACGAACATAGTAGGTACAGTACTCAATAGAATTCGATGACAATCCAACTGTTTTATGTTATGATAAGGAAAAAATACACAAAGACACACAAATGGGAAAAAAAATATCATCATATTACGATCAACTTTAATGACACACTACTGACTAGTAACAACTATCCATATTGGACTTACTAGGATTTAATTAAGACAAGAAAAAAAAAAAGGTTAATCGCTGTTACTTGGAATGTAAACACTTGATTAGGTATTACAAACAATTGTAGTACTGAAAGTATATTACTCTTTTCAGCTCTCCTTACTCAAAATATTTGCGTCTCACTTCAAAATGTTTCTTCTAATACTTCTTTTTGTAAAGGGTTGTCAGGGGAAGTTACTAACCTTTCTTTACAGTCTGCAGTTCGACACAGATTCACTGTCTTTGTTAGTCTTAGTGATTCACTTACCTAAATACAATACAAATCAAGGTCATAAAATAATTCCTTGGAATCAGTGCTCTGGTTGCCAGTAGCAACACAGCATGCATCCTCTTTCCCCAAGAATAAAGACCATACCCTGACAAAGACACTACAGAAATTAGAGAAGGAATATCCCCAATTATTTAATAAAAGCTTCACTAACCTTGAAACTCTGTCCCCCTTTTTGCATATGAAATGCATATCAACAATGCATAACGACCAGTGCCGTTTTATGTGTTGTTACACACTGTGACAAATACCGCCAAATTATCAGTTTTCTGTAAATTTTACTACAGATGTCCCCCTATGAAAATGAGTGTCATTGTAAGCACATACTGATAATGTATAAAACATACCAGTTTGCATTGTGTTTCAAAGGAAAAACCTCCGAAACTGCATTTGTCACTGATGACACACTAAAACAACCTAAAAACCTCGTATTTTTACATTCACGAAAACAGGGCTTCGCTGCTCAACTCATGAAAATGTCAGAGGTTTTCTATCTCAGTAAATGTTCTAATTCGTTTCAGTGTGGCCATAATAAAAACATAGATAACAGCACTTGATTCATTTTGAAAACAGTGTTGCATAAGAGTCCAATCAACACGTTTCTAACTAACTGACTGTATAGCACATATTTATACTGAAAATATGGTCAGGGTTGTACAACACGACAACAGGTGACAACCTCTATCAACCCAAATGTATAGTGTTGCAAAAGAAGATAGATAAATGCTTTCATTATGTTCTCACCAAATGATCCATCCGCCAGCCTCGACCAGAAACTATCGCTAAAAATTGCCTCTACCAAACTCACCTGCATAAGGTGGACAAGGTTTCTTTCATTGGATACTCAGTTGATTTTATTTATTGAAGATAAAGAAGCAATAGATTCAATAGAAAGCCTACTTGTATAAGTGACAACTTGCATAGAATTCATATGATAGCAGCACAAATGCACAATTTTCTATTGTTTTGGTACATCATCTATCATTCAAATACAATAAGTTACAAAACATTACTTCCATAGTCATTAACTTTGATAAAAGAATTAAAAATATGGGAACAAAAGCATAAGACTGTAACTCTTAATGGAGAGAAAATATTCGTAGCCACTGCATTTAATTCAATACATGTGATGGTACAATTTGATGAGAGAGTTTACAGAAATGAAAATACTACGGAAAAGGCACGATATCTATGCTTTACAATAGCTGACAATGTTAGGGAAGTTACTTCTTACGAACTGGTGGTAACGTTTCATGACGTATTCAGTATTTTGAGTGTGACACTACCCACAAGGGACCATATCAAAACAGATAGAAAACTAACACAGAATAAACCAAACTTGTTTATCTGGATTAATCAAGGTACATGGGGCTCGGCTGTGGGAGTGCCACCGCTGGTTGGTACGAAGCATGCCAAGAAAAGTAAGATACCGATGATCATAGGGTGGCAGCATATCTCACTCTCTACACCTCCTTTCCTTTTCAGTTGCAGAAAGTATTCTTAGTTGGAGAAAGAAGAAATAATTTAATTGTATGTAGTCTACCTTCCTAGCTTTTTTTTTTTTAAGTTTTTCTGCTTAGTTTAAAACTTCTTGACCACTAATTTCACTTTGGGGACTGGGCAATTGGCTGACCTCCTGCCCCTCTATTCACACCTGGTCCAAGTCTTTCGCCTAAAATGGACCAAAGTGGTGTTACAGTGATATGGGCAAAGGGTCTTAGGAAGAGAGTGACCCACCCTTTGGAAGGTTTTTTTTTTGACGGTTCCTATGGGTGGGTCAAATGACCTTACTAAGAGAGCTTGACAAAGTCCATTATGTTAAAAAGTCCCTGACTTAACACTGACTGCAATAAAAATGAAACACCAATTTCTTGATCAAAAAGTAAAGGCATGTCCATAATGCTCTTCAGAAAGTCTATGATTTTAGTAATAAGACAATTGCATTCAGAATGCACCTTGGTTTAATCACTTTATAATCATCTTGTACGAGTACTTAAAGCAAAGCAGTTACTTAAAAGTACTTACTAACCTAACAAGTGCAGACATACTCTTTTTGGGTGCAAACAAACTCTAGTGAGTGCAAACACACTTTAATGAGTGCAGACACACTTTAATGGGTGCAAACACACTTTAATGAGTGCAGACACAGTTTAATGGGTGCAAACACACTTTAATAAGTGCAAAATATCCAACGATGTAGTCAGCCTGACAGCATGTACTGTTTCATGGATTTCAGCATTTGAATTTGACTTTTCATGGAGTACCCACTCATCAATTTATTTTGCTCAGTTGTTCCTTGAGCGTTTTCTCACAAATGCAAATTAATCAACTACTTACACACATACACAGTTTACATGTACATAGAATGTATAATTATCTTCATATGGGAGCCAAGTGCATGGGATTTTTGTAGCCACTTGCCACTTTAAAGGGGGCTCATTGAGTTGATGTCAATGACTGTCTTTGTAAGGATTTTGAATGGTGCACAAAATTTATAATGCTAACAATTAGCATAATTAGTCGCAATTCACATCCAATACCTCATGAAACTCTGGTCACTAAATTGAATTGTTAATTACTCACTCATGAACCTTTGTATGTGATACATGGGATCCTCTTAGTTTGACCATTTGTCACAAGTATGTGAAAGAAACCTTACCAGTTTAGGACAATTAAGTGGATTTCACAAAACGATTCAATGCGCCTCTCTCATCCCATGTCACTCTTTTGTTTTTGACAAATTTTCATCTCATGGAGGGTTACAACTCTTGGACTGAAATATACTAAATATCTTTACCAAATTGCTTCACAATACTAAAAAACTGAACAGAGAACCAGAGAAAAGTAAAAAGGGTCACTGATATAAAACAGGATCATATAATTTGATAAATTGGTATCTTAAGACAAAGAACTACCCACTATAGTTGGCAGTATCTCTTTAAGAAAGCTTGCACATACAATGGAAGGTTTGCAAGTTTGGCAAATGGTTGAAAAAGATGTATTTGAAATTATTTTGCACATATCATTTCATCCCAAATCTTTGTGCCACTTCTTTTTCATTTGGATGCTCATTGCTACTAATCAAAGAGAACAAAGTTCACTGATCTGAGCATCACTCACATTGGTCTGAGCACCACTCACACTAACCAGATCATCACTCACATTGATCTGTGCACCACTCACATTGATCTGGGCATCACTCACATTGATCTGAGCATCATTCACATTGATATGAGCATCACTCACATTGATCTGGGCATCACTCGCATTGATCTGAGCATCATACACATTGATCTGGGCATCACTCCCATTGATCTGGGCATCACTCCCATTGATCTGGGCATCACTCACATTGATCTGAGCATCACTCACATTGATCTGAGCATCACTTACATTGATCTGAGCATCACTCACATTGATGTGTGAATCACTCACATTGATCTGGGCATCACTCATATTGATCTGAGCATCACTCATATTGATCTAGGCATAACTCACATTATTCTGGGCATCACTCAAATTGATCTGAGTATCACTCACATTGATTTGAGCATCACTCACATTGATCTGGGCATCACTCACACTGATCTGAGCATCACTCACATTGATCTAAGCATCATTCACATTGACTGGCATCACTCATATTGATCTGAGCATCACTCACATTGATCTGGGCATCACTCATATTGATCTGAGCATCACTCACATTGATCTGTGCATCACTTACATCTTGTTCCTCAAAGTAAAAGAGAGATTACCAGGTATTATTCACTTATTTTAACAGTGTGAGACATAATAATATGGTAAACCCTGCACAGCATGATTGACAATTTTACTAACAGGAATGTAAGCACTCAAATTATAATAATCAAAATATTCATAATTTTTGTATAGAATACAATTAAAAGTATGAATAAAGATTAAAAAATCTGGTTTCTTTTGTTCTCCCTCTTGGTCAAAAATAAACTCTGGACAACAAAACATCAAAAAACTGCAAAACCACTGCAATTTTAGACTTGAAATGAAGGTGTTAATTGTTGAAGATGATCAAAGTGATAACTGTTCCATATAGTCACAGCATAAAAGATGATGCATTTGCCATAAACAAACAATCAGCAATGTTTTTACATTCTCAGTATTAGTCAGAGGATCCCAGTTTTCTAGTTGAAGGAGATTCACATGAGCTGGAATTATCCAACTACCAATGAACATGTTGCGTTAAGAAGAATGCATAAAATAGATGAGTAGATAAAATGCACAAAATGGTATACAAAAAAAAACTTTAACTTCATTCTTAAACCATCCAGTCTCACCAATAATCATAAGTTATAGCTTGAACTCCTCAAAACATTTATGCATATCATGAGTTACAGAAGATGCATCATTCAAACAAATTACTCTCGGCAACAAACATCTCAATTTCGATCTCAGGGAAACAAATTTCTTGAAAAGAAGGCCACTGTCCTTCCTTGTATTGAATAAACTATCAATCTCTGTCCACTAATAAGAACTTTAAAAATATGTTGCTTTTTCTGTCAAACAAATGTAGCAATTCCCTGTAATGTTGCAGATTGAAAATGCATTGATGGCTTTTGAAGATGTGACACTAATAGGCCAGTAGCTCAAGTTCATGTCTCAAGGTGGACACTTTAATTGCTCATGAATATGGCTATTGGGAAGTTACTTGATAGCTGTTTTTCTTTCTTTTTTTTTTCAAACTATGTTAGACGTAACTTGGACAGCATTCTGTTTTGACTGGACGATAGCTATTATCTAATCCATGGATGCATTCCAATATTGAATTTCTACCAAAGGATGAAAATATATAATACAAGAAAAAGCACCTTATTACAAATGTCCACCAATGGATTAGGATGAAGTCGAAGTTGGTGGAGTGAGTTAACCAGTATCTTAAAGGAAGCTAAAAAATAAAGCATTAAGGAGAATCAAGGTAGTTTTCATGCAATGAATACAAAAGATAATGAAAAGTTTATGATACAGAGTTTAATGTGGTCGGACCACAACTCAAGCATTTACATTCAAGAATGCTTGGCTACGCCACAAACCAAACTCCCACTTTTTTGAGAGAGAGAGAGTTTGGACACACGTCAACACAAATCACGCTTCCACATTAAAAAGTGAATTGCTATGTTTTGTCACAAACTGGGCCTCACTTTCAATGGTGTGTGGCATATCCTGCCACAAATCAAACTTTGGCATTCAAGGGTGGTTCCATGTTCTTCCACCAACCAAGCTTTCACTCTTAGTGGTGCACAGCCACACCAACTTCATAGCTTCCACTTTCAAGAGTGTTTAGCTAGATCCCACCACAAATCATGCTTATACTCCCCAAAGTGTTTTGCTACAAATACCACATATCCAATATCTAAAAGTGTTTACCTATGCTGCTGCACTAGCCAAGCATCAACTTCAAGAGTGGTTATGCCCCCAGACACATCACACTTCCTCTTGATAGTTACACCCTGCTACCTATCAACTTTCCACTTTCAAGGGAGTTTGATTTCACCCACTTCAAATCCAGTTTCCACATTCAAGAGCTTCTAACCAAAAGATTCAGCCATTTGCTGCTTATGACACATTGTTAATAACACTGTTGCAGTTAAATGTAAAAGCAATATTGTGGGTAACTGAAACTAGGACTCCTTCACAACCTGTGAACTGTTTTGCAACTTTTAACTTTTACATCAGAGACATTCCTGTACAAGGGCTTTAGAAATTACAGTCAGGTAATAAAGCTATGTGGTATTAAGTGCTCTTTGAGGGGTAATACTACATTACTAATTTAAGAAGCGACTAGTAACAACTTTGCCAGACTGGTGTTAAGCTAACTCGATTAATCATTAAGTCATTGCAAGAGTAGTAGGCAGCACAAAATTTCATTTCAGTTGCTGAAATTCAAGATACACCATACACTTGTCTTGGCCTTGACTTGTTCCGACTCTTTTAAGGAGTCACTTCGTAATGCTAGGTAGATGCTTGCTGCGTAAGTCATATTTGTCATTTACCAAGAATTTGTAGAATTGCAAAAGCCAATATAGTATCAGTAAAAACATCATAACTACATACAAGAATGATTGTGACAGGGGTATATGCAATGAAATCAGTTTGCATCATAAGCTAAATGCCTCACTTATTGCAATAATTCTTATTTCAGTCAGAACATGGATAAGGGCTTTAGTGAATGTATCCACAGCTTAGATGGCCTCCAGGGAAGCATGGCAGTATATACTGTAAAATATATTCTTTAGCCCTATACCAATGGATATGTGCACACATTATGAATAACCACCGTTTGTAGTTTTCATTCACGTATTTAGTCCCTCTGAGAACATTTCAAGTGTCCCTTCCTCTGGATCCACATTCTGCTTGATACTCTTTTCACAAACTCTTTGCTGAATTATCACTTTGATCATATTAACTTCAAATTATCACTTTGAGCATATTAACTTCAAATGCTATACACAGAATATGTACTTGGTGACTCTCTCTCTACCTTGATGGACACTATACAGCTCCTCTGACAATGGCACCATTTGTGACTGTCTCTCTTTCTTGATGGACATTACAATCCTCACTGCTCTTATGACAAGGAACCATTTGTGGCAGTGTCTCTATCTTGATGGACATTAAATTACTCACTGCTCCGTGACCAAGGTAGCATTTGTGACGGTACTTCCTCCTTTTTCCGCATTCTTTCATCTTGAATTTAATCTGATACTGCTCCTCTGACAAGGTACCTGTCTTTGGTCTATAATGGACATCAACATTTCACTGCTCTTCTGATAGTAAAAAGAAAGCCTCTGTGATGGTCCCTCCTTCATAGACATTAACATCTTACTGGTCCTCATAGAAGGGAACATCACTGACGGGATTCCACTCTAGTTGACAAATCTATCACTGCTCCTCCGACAAGGTAACTGCCTCATCTTCATTCTCATTGTCCAACTGTAAAATATTACAAAAAAAACATTGTTAGTAAGATTCTATCGATATCTCTTCATCAACATCCACAGTTACTTTTTGCTGGGTTTCATATTCATGTCTCAAGACATGTAAAACCTGATAAATCTGCCAAGTTTAGGTTGTGGTAAGAGACATTAGAAAAGGTTAGGAATACGAATCTCAGGAGACGTCAAAATACATGATATCATGTTATGGATTGGGTGTATCGTGTATTCAAGGATATGAATGTTTGTGTTTCCATGGACTTCACAAATGGCATTCTATTATCCACATCCAAAATAACTACCTGTTTCCTTCATAAAATGAAAAATGACACAGCCTCTGTATGGGCACACTGTGTCAGATTGCCAAATTTCAACTACCATACCCAGGAAATAGCTACAAAAGGAATTTTCGCCTTTTTCGCAAGGAAAATAGGTGGTCCTATTCATGAGAAGGTGTAGAGCAAGTGTGTGTAGAGTGCTGTTCCTCCATACAAATGCAATGTACAGTGCTGTTGAAATACTAACGTTTAACAATAAAACTGCCATGGTGAAAACTTACCCGATTCGGAGTTGCAGGAATTGATGAAAAAACTAATGAATATGCAACATATATCTATTGATTATTCATAACAATTTGTGGAGTTCATTGCTGTTGGTGGAAACATGGAACAGTGACGTAAAATACTCCCAGAAATACTATCACTACCACTGAAAATTCACTTTTCCCTCAAAAAGTTACGAAGTCACTTACTGCTTCAAGCTCCATCTCACTAAAAATGAAGAACCTTAGGCAATGTCTGAATACCACCACCAGAATCAGGAAGAAAGGGAACGCGATGGCAATTCTGGAATTCTTGACAGTCCAGAGTACGAGCAAGCAAAAAATTTGCACCGATGTAAAAATATGGATCTTCCACAACTTGACCTATTAACAAAGATGCAGAAGAAAAAAAAAAGAAGAGATTTAGGAAGGGAGACATCAAGATAACAGACAAAGAGTGCAAACTAAAACCTGCCTACACTTAAATTTCTAGCCAAGACTGCACACTAACTTTGAACCTCTGTTCGCTTCCTGCTCGACACAGTGCTTGCAATATGATCCAATGTGGGTCAACAAAAGCATGGGCCAGACAATGTTAAAAACATTCTGATAAAATGAACAATAATAAGAAACAACATGTCAACAACACTCAGTCAGATATGAGTCTCGATGCACAGTCACTGAGCACCTGAAACCATCAAAGTCTGTTAATAGGAAAGCCAAGTCTCTGACATAAATGTTGTAGAGTTACAAGAAGCAAACAAAATCACTGTGATACTTTTAGATTATCATGATGTGAATATAAATTACGCATGTGGATGTGTCTGATGCTTAATTTGTTATAAAAGGCTCCACAATTTCAATCTTTTTGTCAGCCAAAGTTTGGATATGCAAGTGTTAGTGTTTAATTTTACAGAGGATTGACAGGTGATTGTAAAGCATCTGATACAAATATCTGTGAGCAAATTAAAAATTGCAGAGGATGTGTCACTAAAATGAAAAAATGCTACGGACAATATGATTTATTTGCTAAATAGATAGATCACATCATCAAACAGGGAAAAGTTTTTGACAATGAAATATTTTTCATGAAAACCATGTGATGAAATTTTCATAGATGTGTTTGTAAAGGTGCCTTCACACTACAACGATATCGGATCGGATTACCATCCGATTTTTTATTTTTAGTAAANNTTATTTTTAGTAAATATCTTCTCGGATCTTATCCGATTTTTTATTTTTAGTAAATATCTTCTCAGATCTTATCGTAATCCGATCCGATATGGTTGTAGAGTGAACGTGCCTTTATAAACGAATAGGAGATACATTGAGCAGTGTTTGGTGGTGCTGCAGATATGTAAGTCCAAATTTCAGCAACCACAGCATATAAAATTTGATGGCCATGGATTACACACAAACTTACCGTCCGTATGAATTCTGCATCGGGATGGTGTTTACTTGGCATGAAAAATATTTTGATCCTCTCGATGAGTGAGAGGCCACTCAATGAGCTGATACCAAGATACAGAAAGACCCCAAGTAAAACTGGGATGGGGATATTCTCCAACAAATCAGATGTGAAAGCTAAGAGACCTGTGAGAGGAGACGTGAAAACAAAATACTACATGCAAATGTTCGCTTGAAGGATAGATTTAAATCACAGAAAAACCAAGTAATTCCAACATAGATTTCTATTGGTTTCAATTTCATGACAACTTGAAACTAAATCTCTGTTTAAATTTCAACTCAGTGCAAAAATATGGCAAATGATCTGCAAAATCAACTGAACTATTATGCTCTTGCTTTGCTAATATATGAGTTTTACTTTATATACCAAACATCAAAGTACAGAAGTTTAGAAGTTTTACTGCAGTATTAGGGTGATTTCACACCGCAAGCAAAGCAAGTGTTCCAAATGTCTATTACACACCTTACTGAAAACTATTATCAAATGTTCGCAGCTTTCACAACGCACACAAGCAAAGCAAAACATCCCCCACGATTTGCTACCGTCCTGCTCGGTTTTATGTTGGCTCAAAATTAAGAGCTTGAAACACTCTGCAGACATGCTTCATGAAGACACGTCCATGTACTATTTCTATCTCGTAATCTGAAAAAGTAAAATGAAATGCTCTATATGCTTGCTTGTATTTGCTGGTAAAGTAAAAAACTACCAGTATCCCAAAACTACGAGTATTGGATTCTTGAAACAGCAACTCTTGAAATGCTTTTGGTGTGAAAGCACCTCTATAAAGAGGATTAGACTTCAAAGCTTTTCGTGTAGTCAGCAGGAGTGTATCCATCAGCCAAAGGCAACATCCTGAGTTCTCGTGGACTGCCAGGCATTTGATTTTTATAGACAGCACCTGGTGCCAAACACCAATGACTTTCATTTGCTTGAGAGACAACTACAGTAACTAATCGCCTAAACACTGACCTATACAAAAGCTAACTAAGAAGTTGGTCAGCCTCTGGTCGATGATGTAATCCAGTTTGGGTCTGACTCCAGGAGGATTCTTCCTCGTCATGACGCTGAGACTCTGCAAGTGAGAGACTGTCCTCACCGTAGCAGCACACATCCACGGAACACCGAAGAGACCCGCTAAGGCCGAGAGCAGACCCATTAAAAACAAATCAAGATGGAAGCCAGTACCCTTTTTTAACTTATGCTCTTTCTTGCCTACCAACATTCTGTAAAATGAAACAAAAACAAGGTATAACAAATTAAAGCCACTGACGACACCAATGAGGTAATCATGTAAAGTCAACTGGGCAAACTTAACTTTTCAAATTTGCAGTTCATTATATGTTTGTGCAAATTTCCAGAAAGGTGGAAAAAAATAATACGCATACCCAGTGAGGAGTGTCTCCATGTATAACAAGATAAAGAGCAGAAATGCTGCAGCAGCAGCACCAAATATGGCAAAGATCGGAGTGCTCTCTTTCAGCCCGAATGGATTTACAAACCACGACGTCCGCTCCGGTCTTGTGGGCTTCAAGCTCCCTGGAATGCAAACTTTCTGAAATTTGAGCAGGAAAGAGCTGATGTCAAACAAAAGGATTACAAATTCATTTCTTCCATAAAATATAGAGGATTGAATGAACGGACATACAGATATGGATGAAACAGGTCCTGTGAAATGACTTACAATGCATATAAGGCGTCATGTCAAAAGTCTT
>VJOZ01122181.1:0-11545 GCA_009801055.1 Stichopus horrens | reverse complement strand
TACACCGAATCACCATAGCAATGATTCCTTGCCCACCTTCGGCAAGGAATGAGAAAAAAACTATAATTCTGGGCTGTACACCTGCCAGTAACCAGTAATGCAAGCTACGAAACATTCATCTATGCATACAGTAAGTCATCTTTTACTTTATCATGGAATATGAAGCAAAGAGGTAAGAAGGAACAGTGGTACATGAAGAAACTGATAAATACATTACTTTGTGCGAATCATGTTCAAGTTTTCCCCGAGATGCATGTGATCCTTGACTTCAAAGTCAAAGTTCCTTTTGCAGCCAATTTCTTCAATTAGTCTTGGCTCATCAGTTTCCTTCATTGGCTGAAAAAAATATGAACATTAAGAGATGTGTCTGATGCAATGTAATTAATGCAATTAATCAAGTCAAACTTTTTTCTACAGCATTAAATAAAATTTGAAAATCCATAATGGAAGAATGGTCTCTGAATAATCTTACATTATATGCTTCATTGACATCAGCGTAGGTTTAAACTTGTGCTTAATGTTTTGGTAAAAAGGATTACACAGTGGGCAATCCAATATTTCTAAGGAGAAGAAAAAAACTTAAAAAGCTTTAACTGCAAAATCCAAATAATGGAAACAAGCATGAGAACAAGGCTGTAATGCAACATTGTGAATGGTCTATTGTCTAGAGAATACTTGCTTTTTAATTAACTCACTGTTTCAGGATGGGTATTGTTTGGTAAAGCACATGCTTCTTTGAGAAACTCATTCTCTGTTTTTGAAAGCTGAACTTTCAAGTGGTCTTTAGATATCTGAAATGCAAAACATGAGAAGTAACAAACATACAGCACATCATTTGAGAGAAAGAGGAAGAAAAATGCTGTGTTGGAATAATCAGCTGTCAATGACAGTGCTTTCATCAACTCATGTATATCTATCACAACAAATACACTGGAGCTGAAAAAGTGAAACACTATGTCAGGGGATAGCCAAACAGTATGACAAGTGCCATTTATCAAAAGGTTTATAAAACAATTCAATAATGCCAAAAGAGCCACAAAGTGTTAAGATTGCACAGTAAAGCATAAATAGATAAAGGAGACAAAATTGTGAAATATTTCCTCATGTTTGCATGGAAACAGAGAATGCCATGTCCAGCAAAGTGAAGAAAAGGGAAGGATACTTTTCTAATGCATGTTTATGACATCTGACTTCCAATAGTGTTTCATACTAACAGTCTCATGTAAGACAGCAGTGACCTGTCTGTTTTCCAAAACACCATGAAAGCAAATCCATGAGTGCAAATCCAAGTTTTTTGGATTTTCTGTGTCAGCTGATAACTCTGTTGCTAACCTGACATCAATGATTGCTTGTAGATCTCTTTGTTAATGCACATCAAGTTCAAACATGTGTTCTACCATTACACTTACACCTGTATTGTCTGACTGAAGCTTTCTTTCAAGTTGTTTCATCTCCTTCCAGAGAGCAACCTGTTCGTGATAAAGAGAGGAAAACATTGAGAGCAACAAACAACATCAAAAGTTATAGGCAGTGTATAACTACTACTAACTTGTTAATAGTTCCACTGAAAAGTAATTAGCTCCTTCCTATGTGTCAACTGTTAGTCCACTGTTTTCGTGAACCTCCAGCAATTTTGCAGCACAGTACTTAAAATCCTCAACTCTAATTAAACAACATGGGTCCAAAATGTGCAGCAACTTGAGAACAATGTCTGTCCTTGCAAAAACTTACCACCTTATAAACGTCTGAATCGCCTTTTCTCTGACGAATGTTACGCGCTATGGCATCGGTGTTGTTGATAATGTCTTTCATGTCAATATCTGCCTTCAACTCTCTGAAGATGTTGCTGGTCTGCAGAGATGGAGATTGGTTTTCAATGGAAGTTGATGACACCGTGGACCTGCATCTGCACTGACAGCATCCTCTCCGCATCACTCTCAGGACGGCAGACAATTGTGACCTCATCATTTGTTATCTGGGAATTGATTTGGGGAGGAAGTTTGATGAGAGAAACAAGAACTATTTTGCACATAAAAACTATGCTATTATTCAAATGGAAAAAGTTGACAACTTAGGTGAATCTTTACATACAGTAGTTCTTAAATCAACTTATAGTGTGCATGAATGACCTTCCAAGAACGTCTACTCTAGTGCTCTTCCAGGAGAATGATAGCACCTACATGAGCTGCTGTCCAAGAAAATTCATCAAAATTTATAAAGCTTACTTCCGACATGGTACAGTATCAGTGTAATGAATTTTATTTTAAGGTTGCGGTATAATGTTTTCGGTCACAGTCCTACATTCTGACATCCCTTTACGTTCCAACATTCCTGTAAATCTGGACACTCCTATATTCAGACATCCCTATTATTTAGACACGTCAATAACGTTACTGCCACCCCTTCCTCTGCTCCGACACCCCAATATTTTGACACCCCTATGTTCTGACACCCTTATGTTGCTATGTAAAAGGAGTTTCTGCTGGTCATCAATTGCTTTATTGATTTAATTTCTCATTAAGTTTTTATTTATTTCCTCATTAAGCTAGTCATTCCACCATTAATACTGTACTGTGACAAGGGAACATTTGTGTGACATCAACATGATGATCCGTTGATAGTATTTGGTTCCTCCCCAAGAAGACCTTCCTGCTTGTTGTCTTAGACACAGAGAGCATTGTTTTCCTTTTCTGATACATTTGTCTAAATTCTCACTGGTCATCTGTTTCACTGAACTAGGCAGGAAGCTGGCAAAGGCTAGATGAGTAGTGGAGTTAAGATCTTGCTTATCTTCCAACAAACAAGTCTAATTGTCCCTGTCAGTTAGCTTCTGTTACTGCAGTGTAAAAATTCAAGTAATGAATATTGAATAACCATTATATGTTACCTGCACTATAAACCATAGTAAGGTAGTACTTGAATAGAACAATAATGAAGGACTGTCTCAATTTACCCCTTCGGACTCTGCCTGTTTTCAGTGAATTGACTTTGAGGCTGGAAAATTACTGCAGCCTTACTGATGTACTATGTTCCAACACCCATAGCATTCCCCACTGTGTTCTGATAGCAGTGTACTGGACATAATTTTCAGGAAAATATGCAGAAGAAATGTTCCTTCCTGAAACAAGGAACAACAATTCCTTGCTTATTCCTATTATGACATCATTCATGATAACAATGCCAAAATTAATGCTTTCTGGAGACCCATGCCTACCACAAAATTTCTGATGCATATACAGCTGCCTAAATTGACCTACCAGGCTAACTTTTAGAACAATTAATATATTCATGAATAGAAGGCATAAATCCGAAGAATTGGGTGAGATATATCACCTAATTAACTCAAAGTACTGTAGTAATACGGTGTACAAAAATACAAAGTTTATGGTAGCATCGTTGCACCTAGAATGACGCAATCTATAAGGATTTCATTGATGATTACGAAGCTGGTAAAATTCCAAAACACTCATTTAGATGGGGTTTTAGTACAAGCAGTACCTCACAAATGTAAGCATATGAAAAGAGTTTCTGTGCTGTCCCTTCTCATAGAAAATTGGGTAAAATGTGAACCCATCATTTCTGCTATTAGAAGTATTTTTATGACCCTTAATTGACACGCTGTAACTTTTGTGGAGTCATAAGCAAAGTCAAATGGCAGAGTAGGATTAGCCATGAGATGTATCATGTGAACTTATGTCTAGCTGGTGGATCATCATTTTGAAGACATTGTGGTATTTTGAAATGTATTCTGGGAAGTTTGGTTAAAGTGACATTTCAAATTAGGATATGGAGCCTTTGGGCAAGTGTGACACGCTTCACTAGCAACATACTATCTTAAACAAGTTATGTCATTCTGCTTTCAATAAAACAAGTTGGGTTGTCTGAAGTAATACAGTTTCAGCAATAGTTTGGGGTGCGCCATTCTGTAACATTAGTCTATTTAGTTTTATATATAGGCCTATACAGTACCCCGTAATTGGCGAGCATCCAAAATTGGCGCTCCCTNNCACTGTGGCAATGTTACTGAAGTGGGCCTAACCTTCTTGAATTGGATAAAAATTACATATTTCACGATCATGAACCCATTTCAGGTACCTTTCCTCGAATTAAGGGCTCATTTGTGACATATCGGCGATGGATCCCTTAAGACATTAAGTGCGCCAATTTCGGGGTACTGTACATATATTCTAATACTGAATGAATTTTCTCACAAAAATGACATTGACAATATCGACTGATATTACTGTTGGTGAAATTTTGTGGCAATTTGATTTCTTTCTCTTGATTTACAGGGTTGTACGATTCTGTACCTCGACCGGGGCATGAACTTCAATGGGCAGATGAATAGAATCCGAAGCTGGTTACTGTTGATATAATAACTGGATGTAGGCTAGGTCTTGGAGCATAGGCTGCAAAGGCCTAGCCTAGCTGTTGGACCCTAATTGGTCTCCGTAAGACTAATTAAGTTACCTTCTTACTCTGTCAGGCTAAGTCAATTACACTGACTGTGTCTACAGTAGTCCAGGCCAAAAGGTTAATAAAATTTACAGTCAGGCTTAACGTATGGCATGCGCGTACTGTTGTTCGTGTTACGTGTTAGCACATAACAATTCGCAAAACTGCTTGGTATCCTGTTACTGTACTGTACAGACAATTGAGCACACGTGCAGTAGAGACATTCATCCGTCATTTGACCCGGCCGGGTTACAGTGACTGGCGTCAGACAGACTTCCCTGGACTTGTTCGCAGGTATAATATTAATACGAAAAAAAGTTGAAGAACCTTTCTTATCTTCTTCTCGTGGTAAGTTTATCTTGGTCTAACGTTAGAACCCTCACAGTGGACTTATGATTCTCAAGTTAGTGTTAGACACAGAATTCGTTTTTATCATGTAGCTTGCGCCCGTTTGTTGTTGTTGTTGTTGTACGAATGACACTATATATAGTATAGGCCTACTGTTGTTACTGATAAATGGTTAGAACTATAAGCACGAACAACGGGCGAATTACGGGCGGATAGTCTCCATTAGTCGCATGAACGTATGGACTAACCCTAAACGTGACGATCATAATGAGCGCTGATCGGGTGTCCTGCATGTAGCATACGTCCCTGAAAATATTCGCACGAATTCTTTCGGGCGAACAGCCACAATCATATATGTTACTTCGCACCCGCATGTTAATGAAGTGAAGTGTTGATCATCATATTCATCATATAGTCTTTTTGTTATACTTTTTGCCATGATAGTAATTAAGTATCACATTTGGTGTAAGGAGGGATCTATTGTGCAAATTGATTAAAATAGGCTACAAAATCTAATTGTTGAAATGTAACCTTAATCGTTTATTTGATTGTAGCCTCTGTCAGTTTGACCCAGGTTCAGCATCTGCATCACTTTAATTACACAAATGTCATTTAATGCCCTTCGCTTTAATATTGGGCAATGAGGCACTGTTAAAGGATTTATTGAAACTCCTACTGCTCACTTATTCAAATGTGATAAGCTTCTGGTCTGGCATCTGCATGTAAATAAGATAGTTAGCAACAAAAATGACCCTAAATGAGCCCATTAAATGGTCAAAATTAATTGATTTTGAAACCTGCAGGCAATTTGTAACAGGGAAATTCCCCTTCCCTGTGCAAATTGCTGGAGTGGTCCAGAAAGGTTGACTATAATCATACTAAGATCAACAGACACAAAATCAGTGTTTTTGAGAATCCTTTTTTCTTTACAATTACAACCACAATATTTTATCAAGCTGCTTAGACCATACACTGTATTTGGGCCTTATTTTAGGGAGTGCACAAAAGTTTGTCACTTCACAAAATTAGGTTTACTGTGCAGTATGTACTACTGCATATGACATTGGTTCTGCAAATACATGAGCAGTATCGGAGTGTAAACATATTCAAGAGTCTAATAAACAGTAAGAAAAATATAAGAATTGTAAACCACTGTAATTATGTGTCATACATTCAAACTCAAATGTTGAAATGCCGACATTTGCCACGAATTTAAAAAATTTCACAATTTCATCCTCAGGTAGGGATTTTCACTTTAGGACAGGGAACCCTGCGACTCGAATGAATGTGCTCACCCACCTTCATCAGGTTACTCTGAGGGGATCTGGATTAAGAAGGCTTCTTCAGCACTGTGTGAGATCTCCAGGATTGTTCCAGACTGTATCTATCATGGTAAGTCTGGTCAATCTGCGTTTCCTTATTACTCTTCGTACTTATCGTACATATAGGCCTATGTGAGTTCATGACGAGTACCAGCAGATCTTCAGTACAGACAAAGGAAAAGAATTGCTCAAGTTTTGCATATCCTTCAGTAAAATAACTTAGTGAATAATTGACTCACACTCGCTGGCGTATTTTGTAAAATGAAGAATTGAAAGAAATCTACGAAAAGACAGAACAACAAACGTGTGCTTGTTTTCATTTTGTTTTAGTTTTTCCAAGTACTGAAAATTTAATCAACCTAGACATTTTTAACCCTTTTGCCCAAAGCATTCAAGATGGCAAAAGCTTCAGTCCCCAAAGAACAATCCAAAATTTGTATCAGCTGCCTTCGTACTAGTAGTATAAGCACTGGATACCCAGGCACTGATGTCAGGACCCAGTTCTCAAATTGCTACCTGGATCCAAATTTTCAGTAACATACAATGTGAGAAGATTCAGCAGTATATAAGACACAAGGAGTTACATTAGCGTGCAAAGCACAATGTTATGTTATGACTTCACAATGAACTTGGGAACCTGACAGAAGTTATATAGTTTGGGGTTCACAGGAACCGATCTCTCTTTGGACATCGGGTACCTGGGTCTGAGTTTGGGGTTCACGGGTACCTTGGTCCGACTTTTGGACCTGATGCAAACAAGTTTTATACTTTTATAACATTTTTTCTGAGGGGTAAAGTGTTCACAAGTAATTGCCATTGTTAGAACTCAATTGTAGGATAAATATTAGCTGTCCCTGTAATAGCATAATGAGATGCTCATTGTGCTACAAATATTACACATGTTTCAATTTTGAGTCAGCAATTTGAAAAAAAGAAACAAACAAAAGAAGCAGGATTTTTTTTGTGGAACATTGGAAAGAAAATTGTTCATTTTAGGAAATATTTTGCACTTATGCAGTCTTCTTTTCAAAAGTCTGAAAATTGATTTCTCGCCCAAATACGGTAGACCTTGCCTTCAATTATTCCATAGTGATGACCCCTTATCAGCTTCAAGGTCTGACTCAATGAAAAGAAAGATTGCATGGTTGCTATGCTATGGCAGAAAAGTCTGATGCTAGCCCTTCAGAAAGCCAGCAACTTGTACAAGTAGAGGTCAGTGTTGATGGAGATTCTGTCCGCAACGAGGTTCTGTATCTCTCATTTTCACCCGGGGATGACGAAGACCCGAACTCACCGGCGTTTAAAGAGAAAGTACTAGAAGCTCTGAACAAATCACAGAAGCAAAAGGTATGTTTATTCTCCTTTTAAATGCATTGTTTTATTATTTATATGAGCTAGTGTATGTAAAAGTGGTCTACACTTTTGGAAGTATTTCATACTTGAATTACTGAAGACATCCTTTACACATCTAAGCAGACTAAGCATATGGTTTCAACATGTCATAGCTCTTGAAAGTTTTAAAATATTGTAAAGCAGAGATCTAAGCTAGTGTATAGTTTTAGAGTGGATTAAATTAAGGGACTTAAAAGAAGTGGATGGTGACTGGTGAGGCTGGTGTTTTATTTGATGCATTTTATGTTTTTAGGAAGGGGGTTGGTTTGTTGAATGATACCTTACAAATATCCTGCATTACAACAACCATCCCTCCATTAGAGATGTAAATCTTTGTTCTTCTTTCACTAGCCTTTTACTTCTACTGCACAGATGCTGTATTCTAAAGATAAATTGGCAGTGTCATTAGTCCAGTTTGTTGCATTAGATTGTACTTTGAAATTTCCTTTCATATGCATAAAGACCATACATGTATAATCCAACAATGTCACATTGCTTGAAAAGTCAAGAGTGTACAGATGGGATTGCATTTGTCTTAACCTCTCATGTGACATAAGCCATATTCTATGTGTCAAGTCCTTCACCTCATTTATGTGTTTTGAATATTAGTTAAAATGTGGCCATTTATAATTCAAGCTATCAACTCAAAGCTTCACTTAGTACTACAGCAGTCTGTCATACTAACTTTCAGGCAGCTCAGTCAGTGCTGCCAGATGAGAAAGTCCTCCTACGTCCACTCTCTGGGAAAGGAAGAAAGCGAAGTCTGGACTCAAGCTGCCGGAAAAGGGAGTATCAAAAGGGGCCACACAGCAGTCTCTTTGAGGATGATAACAAAAAAAGATCAAACAAATTTTACAAAAGAAGATTGGGTTTGTTCAAAAAGGTATTTACTTGCCTCATGTTCTTCAGTAATGTCTTAATTATACAGTTTACAGTTTGAAAAAAAATGAGAAATAAAAGACATTAATGGAATATTTCCCATATCACAAATTTGTGGCTTGACTAATAAGGAAGCCTTCTAAGATGGTTTCAGTGCTTAGTGTGCACTGAACTGACGTGTCCTACTGCAATGTTTTGCTTTTAGCACTGCTCCATACCTACCAGTTTTTCCTGCAAGGAAAATGTTGAATAGAACAATAATTGAAACATTAATTTACATTATGAATGTACCTTACAGTGAGGACATGTTGAATGCTAGTATAATCCTCGATTGTCAGTGTATGGTGCAGGTTTGATATGTCCTGTGTAGATCTTATTGAGTACAAGAAGCCTTTANNCAGATTCAAAATACTCATTATTGAATCTTCGAAACTGCAATGCTCTTGCTTGAACTATCAGTTCTCCAGTAACTGTTGTATTAGAAGAACAAATATTTAGTCAAAAAAAGGGGTGGAAGGAGGTTATTGATTTGATTGTGATGGGGGGCGACACTAGACTGTCATAACTTTCCACCTAAATAAACAGACTTGCCATGTTTGTGACAATTAAAGGTATGTGAGATTCTAAATTGTGTATGTTTTAAGTCTGCATTTAACACTTCACTCGTGTTGAAGAAAAAATGGTATTTTTGATAAAACTTTGTCAGCCCTTTGCAGCTTCCCATATGGTAAATATGAAATTTAGGTCATTACTTTGTATCTTTATCCTTTCTCTCCCCAGGCTGCTGAACTTACAACCATATCAGGTGCTTCAGTTGAGGTCAAAGTTGACTACACAGACAGAGTCTACCTGTATGGAACTGGCAAATACAAAAATGCCAAACTATTGCAGGTCCTTAATTTGTTTGTGGAAGACATGATATTTGCTTTTAATCCAATTAATTCACCCCACCTCGGAGATGGAACCAGAGGTGATGGTTGGAGGTCTTTATGCATCGTAGATTTAGTTCTTGACTTGTTAGTTAGTGACAGAATTTATGTACTTGGTTGGTTGTATGGTTAAATGTTGGTGGGTTTTTTTTTTAACCAGTTAACTGTAAACTTCAAATCTTAACTTACACTGTGGAATTACTTTTTTTGCAAAATGTCTTTTTTCATAAATTTCAACTTAACTCTAGAAAAGTACTGCACTGTAACTATTTAACTCAAAAATATGTCATCACATTATTTTTCTCCTTTTTTAGAGCCAGTACATGCCAAAAATAGTACCCTTATTTGTAGTGGTTCTTTCTAAATCAAAAGTCCTGCTCAAAAATCTTTCTTTTCTTCATTTTCTGACTCAGTCACTATTGGACTGTAAATTTTAACCAAATAAACCCTGTAAAACTTCCTAGGTTGAAAATCCTGCTTTACGTAAATAGAGGGGCCATGTAAAACTGAAGTCGTAAAGAGAATACACAATGTGGTCCTTAGAAGAGAAATGTTCAACCAAGGGCATTTCCAGGTTCTTCTTAGATGATCAACATACAATTTGAGGACGAATATACCACATCCTGTGGCAAGCAGCAAACAGATAATAGGGCTAGAACGTTCACTTTGCACAGCAAACAGTCGTTCAAAACTGTATTGTTGATCAGCTAGGGGTTATGTGATGTAGATTAACCGGTAAAAATTGTTGTTTGAATGTACAAAGTCTTTTCCTGTTGTGGATGTCTCCAGTGTACTTGATTAATCACAGTGAAGTTGCACATGGTGTTTATCTATGTGGTTATATACTAAAGTCCATGTTATTTTCAATATGTGGCTCTGTAGTTTTCTGAAGTTTCATCCTCTCATACTCTGTGTCAAAGAAAGAATGGATTTTATCTGTTTTTCAGACTCACAGCAATATTTGTTTGGTTGTACATTGCCTACCATAGATAATGATTAGTATCTTAATATGAAGGCATTCCTCTGTCATGTGTGTATAAATTTGGCAGTTAACAGCTGCATACCATGCAAAGCATTCAGAGATGATCGTTCTATTTTTTCAGTGTCAACATCACAGTGGTGGTTTCTGGACAACTAGTTTGTTGGTGGGAGCACTTGGATCATTTTCAATGCTCAAAGTTGCATCAGCATCTGAGTATTAGTACAATCAACACATGTATACCAAAACAGTTATGTTTGTGAGGGCAAAGTCAGTAAACTTGTGCCCAAAAAATGATATTTCTTACTTCTAACTCTAGAGCAATAAAAGATGAGAAGATGTGTAGACAATTGTTACAGGGGCTTCAAATCCACATTTCAGCGATTTTCACTGAGGTTGAGTTGTTATTTGTAAAATTTAACCACTACAGTTGACAACTTTTTGTTTTGATTCAGATTATCTGCCTGAAAAATATTTGCAAATTTCTTTTACAATGGTAGATTTCTCCACCTCGGAGGTAATCCCCCCCTTTCCCATCCGTCATTCATGCCTATGACTCACAGTCTGCAATATATTGATACAATCTAGGCAGAGTGCAGAGATGCATTGTGGTTTCGATGACACGTAACAAATCCTATGGCGATGATCTGTAACAAATGGCAGGGTACCTGCATTTTCAGTCCCTAGCGTGGATGCACCATGAAAACAACGAAGGTCAATGACAGACTGGCAGTAGGTTATTTGATGTAATGACAAGTGACAGGCTTCTTGTGTTTCACTATAAATCAACAAACAATTGCAATTTAATCCCAGGTGGAGCCTAAAGCTAAAGCTTGAAGCACTTCTGTTGGTTCTGGGTTGGCCATGTTACAAAAGGCGAGGAACAGTCATGTATCCCTTTCAAAATTACTTTGAAGAGTGGCTGAGCACATTGATCAAAGTCTGTTGATATTAGTTGATAGTTTTTTATTACTTCTTCCAAATCATATATTTAACAATGAAACAAGAGACACCTCCTAAATACCTTCAGGGAATGACCTTCTATAAATCATAACTTTAAATTGCTGTTTGTAAATTTGTAATGCCTTGCCTTTTTTTTATTAAGTTGAATTGGCACAAAGCCCATACACTGTGTAACTTCTTACCTCTCCAGGCCAGATATTAACAGCATGACGGTACTGGCTTTGACTTCTCTGAAGGAGTTCATCGTAAGTCAGTGAGAACACCACCGGCTGATCCGG
>VJOZ01122012.1:0-10741 GCA_009801055.1 Stichopus horrens | reverse complement strand
AATATGTATTTTTTTTCTGCAGTAGTAGTCAGCAATTGCAAGTGCCGGCATAATAGCCGACCATCGCCGACCACCGTAGCTACATCCCTGTACATATCAATACCCAGCAGTGCATTGTTGCTAAATTGCTAGAGTCCTGAAGGATGGGCTCCCTGTGCACACTGCAGGCACTGGCACTTGTGTACTTGAAGGCAGTCACTCATCACTCCAAGATACATTTTTGGCTAGGGTAAGCAAAATCCTCAATTGGTTGACTGTTGGTTGGCTGCAATGGGAGGGGCTAGAAGTAAGTGATTGAGACAAATGAAACTGCTAGTAGTCACTGCCTTCAACTGGTTCATAGTTCGAATTACTCAGACATGTATTTCTTTCTGAACTCAATTAAGACATCAATTCCTTCAACTGATAAACTCTCCCAAAATTCAGGAATTACCACATTATAAGTATTACAAATCCAGCACATGGCAGTTAATTATCATGCAAACATATTGGAGCCACAACGACTCTGTATATAGATTGAAACACTTTAAACTTATGGATCTACATACAAAAATTGACATAAGCACATGGGTCTTTAATGTGGTTAGACATGAAAATGATCTTTTGGAGTATTGGTTGTATTCATCATTGAAAATGTTGAAAGAAGCCACAAATTCCATCAAAATTCATCAAATATTGAGACAATTTTACAGGCAAATTCCTGTCTAATGCAGGTCTACTTCACAAATAAACATTGACTATGCAAATTTGCGTCACCAAGAGATGGACCACTATGATATATATCAAGCTATCCTTGGTCTACTTATTTCAAGGACAATCGAGAATTTTTCCTCCTCTGAGGGTTTTGTTCTGGAAGCATATACTTTCATCTTTGAAAATACTGATTTCACTTCCCAATGTGTGAGCCAGATGGTAAGAAATTAAGAAACACAGTACATCAGCCTACTAGGAGAAATACTAACACTGTGCAACTTTCTACATTTATGGGTTTACATGTCATGAAACTTTGAAAATTAAGCCATATCTCAAAAATGGTAATAGTTACAAACATAATTCCAAAAGATTAGTATTCAGTCTTTCTCTCTGCAACTTCTGAGTGAAACCTGCAAATCTTCTAAATGGACATCACTTGGTCTTCATGCCAGAAACTGAATTGTATAGAGTGTGCTATATTATAGTACAAACAATCTGTAAACTATATTGTGAATGATTCTACCATGAGAGTTAATTCCTTTGCAATTGTTGTTAGCAAACAATGTTGATTTTAAGTCTTATCCTGAAAAAGATAAAAAAAAAACTTGTTCAAATCAAATCCACAGATACATGAATCCGTTTATTGATTTTTGCGTCTGTTTTGGTTGTCACCCTGTCAGCGGATAAGATGACTTCAGCTGTTAGGCAAACTCTAAATGACAACTTTTGTTGTTGTAGTCCTTTTCGACTCCAAAATGCAATAAACGAGGGCTCTGGACTCACAGCTGACACAGACCTACATGGTTATAAGATGCATTGTAATGTGTAAGTAAAAGCATAATGTCATGCATTGGCAGTATATGAAGTCACAAATAAGCTACTCACTGTTGTGTTTAAGATTTGTTATGTCTCGATGGTGAGTTATTAGATCTGTTATCCTATTCGATCTGTAACAGTCTTGAGAAATCTCAAATTGTAACTTAATTGCACATTACAAAAGCGAGCTTGGTGGATGATTTAACCTATTTACCGACAGAGTTAATTGCACCATGCATATATAAATTGTCAGGTAAAGTCAATCTTGTGAAATGAGGGAATTAGCACCATCCATTTCTATTACGGTAATTACTTTAAATGATTGCGGTGGTAATTATTCTCTTTTTGTGCCAGCTCCTTGAATCATACATCACTTTCGCAACTGACAATTATAACCTGTTAGAGTATGAAGGGAAGTATGTGACAATTACATACACCATTAAATTGATCTCATTACATACCTATATTTATAACCTACAATGTATGCAACATAACTAAGCACATCTCTCCTTGCAGTACTTTTCTTTGGAAA
This sequence comes from Stichopus horrens, assembly GCA_009801055.1. Taxonomy (NCBI): domain Eukaryota; kingdom Metazoa; phylum Echinodermata; class Holothuroidea; order Aspidochirotida; family Stichopodidae; genus Stichopus; species Stichopus horrens. Next base: position 8,700 of record VJOZ01122012.1, on the reverse strand, counting down.
ATTCATTCCCTTCAGCTGCCTGTCCATCTCTTTCCTCCCGGTTTCCGTACGTCAGAGTATGCATCGATCCTTCCATCAATGTCTCCTCTTAATACATCACTCTGTGGATCCATGATCTGCCAGGGGCTGTCCATTCGCAACCTGGTCCATCCACTTATCTCACCCATCCCTTTGTCCTTCCCTTCCTTTGTCCTCCCTCCCCTTCAGTCTTTTCCCTCTTTGCCTCTCTCTACATTGGTCTCAATTCCTCTCCCCCATTCTCCCCTTTCTCTACCTACCTACAGTACCCACCTAACGTATTAGCCACCCACTAAAGGCTACCCCACCTACCTATCTACCCACCAACCCTACCTACCTATTTACCTACTATACCAACCTACCTATTGCACCTATCTACCTACCAACCTACCTACAAATACCTCCACCTACCTACACTTGGAAACCTCCTTTTTCTCTATTCTAATTCCTTCTACCATCCCCTCATCCCCTTCCTCCCTCAATCTCCTCTTTTCAGTCTCTCTTCCTTCTGCTGCCTCTCCCTCGAATGATCCATCCAACCATCCATCCACCAGTCTAGTCCCTCCCATTACCACAAGCAGGATGTTCAGAAAAAAAAAATACGAACATTGCATGCCAACAGCATATTTCTTGTATCTTCGTCTCATGCAACCTCTAACCTCTTATCATCTTCATGTATACTGCTAAAAGTGTCACATTCCAGGAAGAGCCCCCCTCTCTGATAATTGCTAATGGCCTATTAATTTTCCCCCAACATTCCACGCTGGACACAATCACAAATTAGTGTCACTTAGATAAATAGATTTGTCATATTTCAAGGACGTAGAGTCTACTGGTAAGGGGCCTTACTACCTCTACACATGCAGAAACCAGCAGCTAAAGTAATTCTATTAAAAATTATACCAACTTCAATAAAACAATGTGGTAACTATCGGTGCATCAGTGTCAATAAAAGCTGTATATTGTGGCACGATACTGCGAGTGAAGCAAGTTGTATGTCGACAGAACTGTGAAAGGATATCACTTAACTGTTGTATTTTGTTGAGATACACCAGTGTTTCAAAGTTCACACTATTGGGAATTTAAATGTCGCAAACAGTGTGGTAATTATTACACACATTATCAAAAGGGAAAGTTGCAGCAATAGTCAGCCCTGAGCAGTTTCAGGCTGAATTTGTCAGTGATGGCATTTTACATACTGCCCTTCATGACTTTCTGGTCAAGATAGTAACAGCTAGATGCAAAACGTGTGTAAAGCGAATGGTAAAACCATGGGCTGGATGAGCTATGATAGGTACACGACTTCATGTCGATGGCACAAACAACGAAATTGTGTACAAAATTTAACAAGTAAACATCAATCATTTAAAGGTTTACAAGCAAGCTGAACCATGCATTAACTGACGGATAATGCACAATCAGGGCTGACGATGGCAAATTGCACTAAGGCGCAGTCCGAGTTCATTCAGCGATAGCATATAACCCCCGAGAGTTCATTCATACACAGCAAGATTTGGACTGATTTGATTCTGGAAAAGTGTGCAGGAATTTCCATCATATGATTTATCTCTGGGTGAGATTTGGGCCACAATTGTGGGATTCCCACAATCAAGCATATTAGCAGAAACACTGCAGTGTTATTGTATTCATCCACGGGTGATTTGACCCTCAAATTGACCGTGTGTTATCCAGAGGATAATTCATAGTCACCTGACTGTAATGGGCTAATAGGAGCTGCAAATTCTTTCCACGTATCAATGAATACTGTATGCATCTCTTAATTTTTGCCTATGCATGTTATTAGCTTTTTCTAATATTCCAATATGAGTTTCCTTCCTCACAAGTTATTAAATATTTAAACTTTTCTTGGACACTCCTCAATCATTGGTTAATTATGCCTCTCATAGTTTCTGTAATGTTTTTACATGACCAAACCATCTGTGTATCAATTGCTTACCATAATTGGTACCTTGTGTGCATTTGTGCGCATTGATTGGGATAAGCTGAATTGATATGTTGAATTGACTCATTTTTCAATACATTAAGGTCTTATGAAAATATTGCATAATATGATATATTGCGTTAATTCTAAAATGGAAGTACTGCACTATATCTTGATGTGATACAGTCAACTTTAGGGTTCTGGTAATCACTGCATTACTTTGCAAGGATCACAGCTAGATCTTAAAGAGCAGATTAAGGTGGCCTCCAGTTTGAGCAAACAAGACCAACTTTAGCTTTACAAATTTCTCTTTCAACTAGGATAGGTACCTGCATGAGCAGCATGGTAAAGACGTCCTCATTCATGTGGTCTTACACAATTAATTTTTCTCATTTTTGAAACAGATAACATCAGTCACAACAGGCCTGGTTTTTGTGTAGACGCTTTGTATCTGGTAAGAGCTACTGCTCTCCCTTTTGGTAGTTGATGCCCCTTTAATTCAAACTCTGTTGACCTAAACTAACCTTATCTCTATGATGAACAGTTGGAACAATATCTTTTTATCAAACCTGGCCACTTATGACTGACTTCGATTTTTCTTGATGTGTTAATTCCCTTTTTGCAACCACTTGTTCTAATTGCAGTCATAATCATGCTATCATCTCAGTTCAAACATTGTTTGGTACTATTGTCAACAAAATCCCTCAAACTCCCTGGTTTAGGAATTTGCTGGCGTTTTCTGACCTAATACAACATATGCACTACAGTAATGACTATATGGTCTAGCATCTGGCAATTTTGTGTGTGTGTATGTATCTGGTCACTCAACCTTTCTACAATTGCTAACCATCTGAATTTGCAGCGAAGTTTTTGACATGCACTTGCATCTGCTACAATCTGACTCTAATTTCATCCTTTTGCATCCACACAGCACATGTACGTCTTAGAGACTTGCAAATTCATGTACAAGAGTATATATTGTACAAAGACAAAAAATAGAGTCCATAAGATTTTTCTGTGAAGAGAAACACGCTCCGAAGCATGACAAAGTGGAGATATATTAGGGCAACCCCATTCTTCCAAGACGTAATGCATGTTTGTTGTTACAAATTTATGACGCGTGAAGTACAGTAAGTGAGGCAATACTGGTGTTACATACATGATTCTTTAATGTCGTGTACAGTTCAATGTACTATACAACATTTGGAAGTATGGCAGTAAAATGTCAAGGATAAATCTTAGTGTGTCTAGTACTAAAGTTTAATTCACCGGTAATAATGGTTTTCATTCACATTTTTTCTAGAGAACACAATGCATCTTCTCGTTACAAATATCGATCAATAATATTCCACTCAACTTTTTCCCTTTATTTGCTCTGCAGAAGGCAAAAAAAAGAGAAGGTAAGTGTCACTTTCTTTTAACATGATTCACGATTGATTTCGAACAACTTTGTGCGTGACATCGATTGCCGTTGTAATCTTCACTGGCTTACGATGTACCACGGCCGATGAATCGTGATGAAGCTGTAAAAGAAGCAACATGTTTAAATGACACATTATAGGCTTTGGCATATTGACAGAATCTGTTTCTTCACATATTACCGTTTAAAACATACAACATCACAGCAAATTTCAATATTGACAAGGGGTGATACTGATTCTGGTTTTGAGAGTGCACAAACAAGTAACATATGGCAATGGCTGATACTCATGCCTGACAGATAACACAGACCTCAGTGCTATATAAAATGTTAAGAAATATTTCTAATCGAAACGCATCATTCACTCCACATGTTTGCAAAATCACAGAAAATGTCAAAAATGAGGTCGCCTTCCTTTTTTTACTGGCGTGTTATTCCTCCTCCTCCTCTGCTGCTGTTAAACAATCCTGTTGGTCAGCGACATGACGTACATAACATCGTAGGCAAGGACTGATATATGCACATGTGCATTTTATTTCTGCACTTCCCTTCAAGTAATAGAGGACAAACTTTAAAGTACCGATTTTCAAATAAAACGACCCTCGACCGAGGTTTACGGGGGAACGCAATAATCAAGGACAGCTACCGCCCTGTCTCTTGAATAGACCCTCAAAGAATCGCCAAACTTCGCCGATAGAGCACGTATCAGCAAATCAATTAGGACGGAACTGCTCTTTCCCAATCTCCTAGAGTGCTCCCGAAGAGATTGAAAAAAGCTTGGTCTGCGTTGGTGCGTGCATCACTGCCGAAGAAGCTTATCCTGCGAGCAGTTGCAAGTTTGATAAGTTGAGATTTTATTGTTTGTGATTGTTTCACAGGAGGTGGATGAAAACTTCATCCTTAAAAGCAGCCTATCGTAGCAGAGCGGCAGGCTAATTAAGTCTCACGAGGAGAAGTGTTGAAGCAGAGAATTCTGCAAACCACCAAGACTTTCGAAAGCAGGAGAGGAGGACGAGAATTACAAACGCAAGATTATGACAGGTAGAGAAACTAAAAAGAAAAAATACTTTGCGAATGTGAAACCATACAGAACAACTCAGTAAGAAGTCAAATGCAGCCTAGGTAACTGACGTTTGCTCTTTTATGCACCGGCAAACTGCATCCGAGCAACACGAGGACTACGGCATTTTGATGGTATTTTGACAGATTTCAAAAGCGAATTAAATTCACTTGAGAGTGTTTAATGTTGCAAAAGGAATTATCTTTTCAATTTCCCTGTTCCCATATAATCAACGCATTTTTGTCAGCTTCCATTTGGCGTGCAAGACAGGACTCGATAATTCGGTCGTACGGATAACATCTCAATCCACATCGAGGACTGCGAACGGTGAAAACATTAGAACCAGGTGAGTAAATCCAGCTTTCAAAATATTTAATACTCAAACAGTAGCTACTGCAGATGACGATGTCTGCAACAGTTACCTCGGCAAAATGTTAATGATGTTTGAAGTTAAATTAGATCATCCTTTAGCATTCTGGTCTGCTGTTAGATTAACAGGACTATCCTTTTCTTAGAGATTTCTCCAAAGAGTGCTTTATGCCTATCATTATAACTCAATTGGTTAATATCACACCAATTTGCTTAATCATGTTGACATTTTTCAAATTGTACGCCATAGTAAGCTTTGCATGAAGGGAGCATAACTGTTAATTCTACTGGGTTTTTCCTTCAATGTTGATTTTGTGCGTACTTTTTGTAAATAAAATTTAACTACAAGTAATTGCTCAACCAATCAGTGCACCAATTGTACACGTTAGGTTGCAATGGTCAATCTGTTGATGGTGCAAAAGTAATTCTGTCAGATTTATTTGTCCCCAAAGTTTACTAGCGAATTGCGCGTAATTCTGTGACGTGGATGAATGGCGCCCTCAATAATTACAAATTGAAATGCTTCTTATAACCAAAGAGCACAAATACTGTTGTACAAGTTGAATGTACCTACCCCGGCATGAAATAATTGCCATTAAACAGGCTTAGGCAACAGATGGTTGAAGAACGAATGTTACCCTCCAACAGTCACACATTTGAAGTGCTTACTATTGTAGAATATAGTACTAAAAGTGTTGTACAAGTAACATTTACCTACCAACTGAACACAATTCTCTCCCAATGAGTTAATACAACAGAGGCTCAAGCATACAAAGAAGCAGTAAACATATAACTTGCAGAGCCTGGGATACTTGTACCTAATGACATATCAGCTAAATCTTTGCAGGAAAATATTCTAGTAACACATGTGATAAACATCTACAGTATACACAGTACTTCAAAGATTACTGAAACTAAATTTGAATTTGAATTAATAAAGTTGCAGTTGACTCTCCTCTTCAGTACACTACTATACAAGCTATGTGAAAAAAAGCTGTCACTGAGTGAAATGTAATAATGTTCACAGCTTCTGTAAGTCATTGTTAGTTCATGAAGTCATTTGGTAGGCAAAGAAACAAGTAACTTCACGAGAGTTGCACACCCTTACATCAAGGGCATTCAATTTATTTTCCACATGTGGAATTTTTGAACATCCATGGTTTCATGATTTCATTCATTAATTGTATTGTTTCAAAGTGTTGAAGACCAAAGAAAGATTATATTTAAAATCTTGTTCGGTTTCTTATCGTAATTAAAACATACGCATAATCACCAAGTGAGCTGGGAGGGAGCTCAGATTATAATGCAACTTATATAACCCGGTGAGGGCGCTAGAATGAGAAATGTCCTCTCTGTAAGGGTGTAATTTTGGCATGCAATTGCAAGTTTCACAATCTAGCTTTAATTATTGACAAAGCAAGGAGATTTTCAGGGATGAATAACTGAATGAACATGAAGAATATTACTGCTATTACCCATATCGGCAGAAGTAACAGTCTTTAAAGTTTGATCTGAAATTAAAACTGACAATAAGGGTAAATGCATGTTATTTATTTCTTCGGTAAGTTGTACATCAATGGTGCATAGATGCGGCTGCTAATTGTTATTTGTTCTGTTTGTTTGATATGTTAATGGAGTACAAGCCGTGGTGTGTAATAATGGATTACGTAGACGAAAATGCACCTGTTCGAAAGTAAATTTAACACGAACTGTTTCATCTTCCCAATATCAATCATTTTTTCTGTTTACTCATGTATCAATCTGTCCATATGGTTCATGACATATCTGCTACAATTGTGTGAAATTTACTGTTATCCCACCAGCATTTTTTCCTTTTTTTTACAGATCAAGCAAGTTTAATTAAATGACTTGGCCAAGTCAGACAAATTTTGGGCCAAAAGCAGGCTGTGAGCAAACATTTGACACTGATTTAATACATTGACTGTGTTTGTAATACGTACTCAAAATTTGAGTAATGTCGACATTTTTTTCAAATGTAACTGTAAATTTCACTTCAGGTGTCATAATAGCTTTACCACGTGCACATACAAATATATGCAGACAAGCACTGCTGCACTTGTATCACACCTCCTATTTGTATATATACCAAAATTCACATGATTCCTGGGGCTACCAAGCTACCAGTAATGTTTACAGAACAGTTTAGCACATGATGCTGCGAAACATTAACAACACATATCAATTATATTGACCTGATCTGCAGTAATCCTTCTGAAACAAACCCATGCATATATTCTGCTGGGGTATACACATAAGTTACCTTAAAATGAAAGCATCCTCTAGGGATATAAATTTGTACATGTCTCTTGGAATATGTACATGCATGTCCCACTGAACACACAGTACCTTAGGGAAGTTGCAAAATCCCAATTGCCTGGACTGGAGATATGACAAACATTTCAGTTTTTTGCCTCACCCTGTTACGTACATGCTATTACAGGATCCACACACAGAAGTGGAAGTGACTAGTTAATTAACAGCACATGTTCACCTGTGGCCCTGCTTAAGTCCCCAACTATTAATCACAATGACAGAGATTTTAGAATAATTAATTTCTTTTAAATATGTTTTGTTCGGGAGGACATCATGCTCAGCAGTTCATGAATTGTAATTAAGAGGACACTGGGAACTCAAGTGGAGTACATTCTGTAAAATAAAACATTGACAGATGATTAAACAGAGAATAAACGATATAATATGTCACGTATCAGACAGGGTCTTGGTGGTACGCAGCCGGATCTAGGTTGCGATATTTGATGATGACAGCTTTCGACAATTTATCGTTTAATCGCGTTTGCCAAGGATACGTAAGGACCATCGATTTACTAACGTTACTAGACTAAGTGCACGGGTAGAGATAGACGGACAATGAGACTGCGAATGTTGGAACTACCACCACTGCTGGAAAAACAACCGAAAGCAGCGCTGTGCGCTTGGAACAGGTGAAGAGCATCTACGACGATCCCCGCTGGGTTGCCACTTCATCATTACCGCTTAACTGTCCTCCTAGATTTGCCGAGAGGCGGGTAATGCTTCCAGCTGAGTGAAGCTAATTTGAAAGAGGGAAAGAAAAATCTGCATGCAAAAGTCACTCCATTCCTACGATGAGGAGCTGCTAGATGAGAGGATGGGGTTGGTAGTCTCTGGCACAGCAGCAGCAGCTAGGATAAATTTAAGAGATTTGAGAGAAGGGATATTTTATGACATCTGCCAGTGATTTCCATAAGCAAATTAACATAAGCTATCATTTGGCGGGTCTTGATAATCTCCATAAGAGCTAGATTCCTTTGTGCTTTGCTTCATATGTGTCTAAAGTTCTTTTTAAGACATTTTACGGTCTGAAACGCAAAAATCCTCTTTGATAGCAAGCATCACAGTCCATGGTCTTTTTCTTTACTTTAAAGCATCTTCAACATAAATCACATCTTTGATGTAAAAGCTTGTTTCATAGGTTTCATAACATGGCTGCAGTGCTTTTAATCAAGAGTTTTATGGTGAGTTTTTCTGTGCATGAGTCTATATGCTAGAATCATGCAGGGCTGCTACAACAGCTGTTATTGTAAGTCACTGAAACCCATCTGGGATCTTCCACTTGATCTGAGGGGTAACATCCTTTGATCAACAAAAGAGTCTGGATTCAAAATCCATGATTAGACCATGGACATTAGCAATATTACCATTGAGAGCAAAGGGAAGAAAATCTTTCACGATGAAATTCTAATGTACATTGCACTGACATGACATGCTTCACCAGTTGTGCAGTAAAACTATGTTTTTTTCACAAAAAGTCATTGAAACAGCAAAAAAAAAACACAGAAACAAAAATTATACCCCCAAAACAAACAGGATATTGCTTTCCCACCAATGGCT
>VJOZ01121960.1:0-10932 GCA_009801055.1 Stichopus horrens | reverse complement strand
GCCCCCAGTTCCCCCAGTTGACCTTTGACCTCCACCAAAAACGATAGGGCACACCTTCTCAATATGGCAAACCTACATACCAAGTTTGACTTTCATCGGACTTTCCCCTATTGAGTTAGAGCGAACCTAAGCAAGTGTCACAGATGCACACACACACACACACCAACCTGACTGCATAGGTTCCTTTGCTGACGCAAGGAACCAAAAATGTCAAAGAAGGGGTGACATATTTCCATGGAAGACAACAAAGCAATAAAAGGGCTCCAACTGGATCAAATCATCGTTGACAGATCTCGATTAACAAGTAATGCTGTCAGCTGACACCAGACACTCTATTTTCTGCTAAAACCAACATGCATCAGTAAGAAACCATCAGACTTCTTTTCTTTTTTGCATTATTTTCATGAAATGGGACTGACTTCATTAATGATACACTTACGCTGATAAGGAAGTAGTCCCTTTTAAAGCCGACACAAATAGAATGGTGGCACCACGCCAGAGACCTTGGAACGTCAGATACACCAAGTTCAGTCTAGAGAAAAGACAACAAATGACATGAAAAGTGTAAAACATTTGGTTTGACTGTTTTATACTCTGCAAACTTTGTCCCCTTATCCATTGCAATTGAATGTCTGAAAGTTTCACCTTTCACCTACATGTGGTAGTCACAGACAACATGTTACAGTCAGCATAATAACTGCATATATGCACATTAAATCAACTAAAACATCTCACACGTACTGGAAAACAAGGACATTTCTTAATTTCACACTAAAATTATCTTCTTGTAGACTCTTCAAATTGCATTTATCACTACAGAAAACGAAGAGTGCGACCTGTTTGTACCGTCATTTACAAGCATTTCTTGCAAACAAAGAAACAATACACTGTTAAATTAGGTCACTGCAAACATTCAATGAACTTTGCACATTTGTGCAAAGTTATTCAATCATAGAGTCATGTACCACACAGCATCACATCTACTTACTATTTCCATAAAACATCTATTCCTCCAGTCGAACAACACGATTTTCCTTTTGACTGCAACACACATCTTCAAGTGGTATGTGACTAAACCACTGGCACTGCTTGTTTTCTGTGATAGGCAAGTTTATGAGAGGAAGAAAACCGTAGTCAGTTAAGAAGGGAAATGCTGACTCGCAGTCACTCTTTGTGAAGAACGTAAATGACAAAAGAAGTGAAATAAAAAGTAACAAATGATCAACGGCAAAGCTGACATTTTAATAGATAAAACCACCATGGTTTTTTTCCAAACTTCATTGAATGCAACTTTTATTGGCAGGTCAACAAATAGTTTGGAAGGTTTCACAGAGCATGAAAGCCATCCAGCTTCTTAACATGTTTTTTTTCCTTATTCTACTTGTTCTGGACTTAAATGGATGCTTTCAATAGTCTATTAATGTTGTAAATTTAACCACTTCAAGACACACAATGTCAGTGATATTCAAGATGTATACATCGAATAAAATTTTCTCTTCTGCAGTATGCAAATTCTAAATAGGCAACGAACTACAAATCACTGCTTTCGAGATTAAGACCGTCTCATTGCATGATGTAAACTTTGAAGAGGTTATGTATTGGGCTAAGCTCAGCAGACTATATACACAGGTAGTGTTCAGTAGATTTGCTGTACTGTGCCAACTGAAAACAACAACTTGACATAAATTCAGGAGGATGATATCCTGTGCCTGCCACAGAACCAAAGACCACAAGACAGGCAATGTGAGACTTAAAGTGAATTACATCAAAAACTCTGACCTTCTTGACATATTGGCTACTAAAAAGGAGAGGTACAGTAGGACTAGTGCATGGTAAAGGATTCTGTAAGGTCTACAGTAGGACATTTCATTAAGACCTGTACATGATTAAGGAGAAAGAAACTAAGAATGACAACACAAATATTTGTGACATATAAGCCTTCTCATTTGCAAAGTTTTCAGCGGGTTTTCAGCCAGTTGCATACTGTGGTGTCAAAGCTACCTCCACCTTAAACTTACATGCAGGTCAGTGGCAAATACAGATGCCCCTTTGGTCTTGTGCATCGTAAACAGTTCAGTGAAGTGAGACATCTCATGGACATGTATGAGACCATCTGAGGTAAACCAAAAAAAAATATAAAAAAATATAATTCAACAAAATAACACAAAATCCCTCAAATTGTGTTTCATCCCAGAATTCACAATGATTTCCAATACTGCATGGGACCAGAATCTTGTATTTCAATGTAAATCTTGTATATTGTATTTAAAATTTTATCACATGTGACATAATGCACCACCTAAACCAATCCTAGCAGCCAATATTGCAACGCAAAAACAATTGGCTTATGAGAAACATGAGTCTGACATTGATGTTACAGTACACATGTAAGCAGTCTGTCCATGCTTCCGTTTTGAAACATTGCTCCATGGTTTCTTTCAAACCTACATGATATTCACAACTTAATTATTCTTAAACTCCACAGAAAATCGATATTGTTTTTTTTTTTAACATAAGACACCTACATACTACATTTTAAGTCAATACCACAGCTGAAGTTAGTACAAACTTCTCTTTTTGAGGAATTGGGTTACAGGGTTTTTATCATACACTGTAATCCGACTTGCTAGTTGAAATTTGACATGATGCTAAAAAACAACATCAAGATTCTTGCAGTTCAAAGGCACACAAGTTATGAAGTCATTTCAAGATTCCCCTCTTGAGGTACTGTACTACATGGGTATCTGCAATGTTTTTGTAACTTGACATGACTTGGTATCAAATAGCATTTGATCTCCAACACAATGGGTGTGTTGTATTCAATGTGGTACACTTACACGTAGCATTTTTAGGGACTCGCTGAGTTGGTTCATGAAATTCATGATATTTTGTCACACCTATTGAGTTTTAATCACACATGGAGATGGTAAAAAGCTCAAACTAAAAGACACTCTGACATACAACTGAAGCAACAATGGTAGTGTAATATTTAATTCATGATGAAAACACTTATTGCAAATCTGTGATCAGACACTTTTCACCTAAGTATTCACCATATGTAAATAGGTTAAAAATAAACAAAAATCATTTTTTCACATTTTCAATCACTGTAAGAACAGATATATGGTTGATGTTTCTTGTCAGAGGTATTGCCATATAATGGTTTTCTTTCAGCTTGTCACAGAATAAACTACATCAACTCAGTGAGTCCCTTTAAGGACACTTCCAGGTGAAAAAGATAGCAACTTCATAAAACTAAGAGAAATTTTTCAACTCATAGATACATGATTTATCTTTCAGGGGGCTGCAGACATGGCAGGTGTAAGGTGTGTGAGTGAGAGATACAATGTAAGTACAGTATAAAGTATAAATAGAAGTAAATTATCACACATTACCTGAAAGACTAATCAGTATCTGGTGTTCTGGTACACATGTTAACTGCTGGACAGGCTTCTTGGAAAACGACTTCAGAGACTTGTTGACGTCAATTTCGTATTCCCCTCCGCCTGTCGAAGGAACAGGAATGAAAGTCATCTTGACAAGTTTGTATGTCTTACCTTGGTCTTTGCATCATCACACAGAATGAGTTTACTTGCATCTACAGAGATGCTATACAGGTGTACATGTTTATAGCCCATTTTCAAATATACAGTATCACAATTAGTTCATCTAAATACAGTATAACTTTAACTGAGAGTACTTCGGGTGGAGCGGGNNGGGGGGGGGGGGCACAGGAAGAGGGAACATCAGTGACGAAGCAGCTGTAATGGTTAGTGTACCATATGCTATGCCCTGCTTCAGTGTAAGTATTGACTATGTGTAAATGAAAAGGTCATGGGAACACTTTTTCTTATATTGCAAACAAATTTTTGACGAAGACAAAAAGTCGCTCGTGCATTTCTGTGGAATATGTGTGCAATCTTCAATAGAATTGTGCTATTTCTTTTTCCTTGAAATGACAATTTACATGTTAATAGATCACAGTGATGCACATAGCACACTTGTCAACCTCAAAAATGGCTATCCTTGAGGTACTCACAAGAAAAACTAGAAATCACATTTCAAGACTGGTGGTTTTCAAAAGGCTCCTACAGTACACCATGTGTTTTCTAAACTAGGATGGTTTAGAATTCTTCTACAACCTATTAATATATATTATCTCGAATAGGAATTTTTGCTATTCACTTTTCTGAGAGCGATACATCTGTGATTCAACAAATCTAATCTAACTTATACAAGCAATAAGAAGCATTTATGTTGGTCAAAACAAGAAAACATCGCACTTTGCATCAAAGTGATCTTCACCATGATGGTGAAATCTGGCATTTTCACTATCTCACGATGTCTGAAACAGTAAAAATCACGGTGAAACTGTGAGACTTGGCAAGTCTGCTCTAGAAATAAGATTTTCTTCAAGTATACACAACATGGACTAAATTAACTCAAAGTACTGTTTCTGTCACAATTTCATGCAGTTGGCCTCCTGAAGAAAGTAAACTTTACTGTACCTTCTGCTCTTTTAATGGTATAGTCCAAGAGCTTTGCAGAGCCATCTTTGCTGTCTTTGGTCCCCACAAGAACATGGTTGCCTTCAAACATAAGAACAAACATATAGATCACTTACTGTCACTTCAAGCAAAAGCTATTTCGTTTTTCAAACTGCATGTGCACTTGCTAATGCAGGACATTTAAATGAACTCATAAATCAAAACCTCTATCAAAGTCTCCAGATAAATTGCAAGACCCTATCTTTTCAAAACAGTGGAATTTTATGTATATGTGTCATCTTTCTGGTAGTTTAACCTGCCCTTTAACCCTTTGAGGCCCAGAAGCATGTCAACATGTACAAGAACATGACTGGGTTGTAGACCCCTCTAAAGGGTATCCAACGTATCGTTATTACATGAAGCAGTTGTCAACGATCCTGGAGACATATCTACATGGTTTTTTAAAGGAATTTGATATTTTGTGAAAATATTGCCAAAAATGTAACCCGGAGGTAAACTAGAAGTAGCCATTTTACTTGTCTGAAGTAAACTTTTTGAGCATGGAAGCAGAATCTTTTGAAGAATTAGGCATTACAAAAAGGTGTGAGTGTGTAGTACTGTACTGCAGGCATTAGTTTTGTGAATCTAATAATCATAATTCAACATTTCATCTGAGAAATTTTGCTTCAGAAGGGGTCAAATTAATAGGGGAAAATATGTTAATATGGAACCTCGAAGTAACAGGGAAGTCTTTTTTATCACTCTGAGGTGAAATTTTGTATATACAATAACCTTTTATTGAGTTACAAAATTTTTGTAAAGCGGTTTTGGAGTAAGTTACCCCTGTAACGACTTGTACTGTGTAGTCAATCATGGTGTATCAGTCATGTGAGATAGGCTTGCCTTTAGTGTAATTAATTCAAACTGTTTGTTTGTTTACTTGTTTACATGTATTTGGGACATTCATGATTTTCTTTGTTTGCTATGCATGACCTCATTTGCACACTAATAGGGGGTTCCCATATCTAACTCCAAAGAAGTTGAAGAATAAGCTCGTAATAATTTAAACATGTTGAGATGAGTCTACAAGAAAGGGGTTGAAGCAAAATTTTTGGAATATCAAATACTGTACAGTACTTTACTGTTCATTGGTGATAAATTTCCATTGCAACCACCCAAAAGTTGCAATTTCAGATTTTTTTTTTTTTAAATACTGCATTCCCCTATGCGTAAGCTTCCTAAAAATGTATAGTTATGTACACTTTCAAAGCTTGCATTTGAATTACAGCTTTTAGGAATGAAGCACAGTGCAACATTGGTTCACTACCGAACCAATAGTTGATGCACATGTTGCAACTGCACATGGCCACAATACACTATTTTAGGCCATTTCAGATTGCAGGATGATACTGCAACAATATTAAAACTCACAAACTTTGTTACTCTGATCTGAACCACCTCTAAAAAGTCTCCCCCAAAAACCCTACTTGTATCTGGCGACTGCACACACAAACATGAAAAATGCATATCCTGAAAATGTTAGCAAAATTTTAAAAACTTGACGTACTAAAAATTTGACAAATTTATAAAAAACATTATGACACTTTTGAATTTTAATTTCTAAGCAGAAACACATACCAATGGGAAACAGCTTGCAATGATACTAATTACTAATTACATTATCCCATTTGCAGCTGTAAAAGGGAGGATTTCCAAAGTTGTTTTGTGGAATTATGGCAATATAAAAGGCCAAAGATGTGATGGAAACTTTTTCCACCATATGATTGTCCTATCGATTTATCTCTGCTAGTATAAATACCTGCTCTGTTATTTTTGGAGGAAAAGTATCGAATGCATAGAAAAGAAAGAAATGTTGTTTTTAGTGTTTCTTGGTATCAATTTATAAAACAAAATGCCATGCACATGCCAATTTCCACTGGATTGTGGCAACTGTTGGCACCTTTAAAACCCAAATATCACTTACCAAAGACACATGAAAATAGCATTTTTATTTACTGTATATATATTAAAGATGTGAAACTTTTACAAAAACATGGAATGGACTAATATTAGACCTATTTTTTTTCTGCTAAAGTCATTAGCCTAGCCAATTAACATGTTCCTACAGATAAAGGCTTAAGTTTGAAAGGAAAGACAAAGCTGGTAGAAATGTCCAAGATAACCCCTGCACAGGCTGTACACAAAAGGTTGGTTGAAAAACTTTGCTTGAATCTTACCGTTTCCTGACATTTATTCTACAGTAACACTCTTATCTGGCCTTTCCTGGGTTGAGTAAAATTTGGAAGTGCATGTTGACTTAATGAATACCATGTGCATTGAAATGTTTGCAAACTGAGTGAGGAATACAGCTGCTTGCCAGGTGGATGAGCAGGTCCAGATTACGCAAATTTGCAACAGGAGAACATTGTGAGTTAAATAAAAAATCTGTCATCAGTGGGACTAACTGGGCCTAAATACTGTAAGTTACAGGCCAATAGCCCAGAGCTGTTTGTTACAGTTCTGTAGACTAGGCATATGGGTAGTAAGAGTGCAATTTTGGGAAAACCCTGCCTCTCAGAAGGTCTCTTTCACAAGTGGAGTCCAAGTTGGAGTTGAGCAAGGAACAACAAATTCAATCATGCTATAATTAGAGGCACTAATCAATCTTTTACATTAACTCTGTCTTCACTGACAATCAGACTCTAATGTAAATAAATAATGTATCATCACTATGCTCTGACTCCAGCAACACCAGATGCATCATTCTCATGACTCCCCCACCTGGACTCCACCTCCACCTAAAAATACAAGTCATGCAAATATTCACCCCAAATCCAGCAGTAGTTTATTGCAAAATACTGTAGCCTATAGACTCTGACTTCACTGTGACTCCCTCTAAAAGTTGTATTAATATCAGTACAACTCCAACTCCAGCAGCAAGTATTTTACACATTCACTATGACATTAGATGTTAAACAATAGATGCATCATACTCATGCTCCCAAATATGTGTACTTTTACTCCACATGGAAAAAAAATTTAACTTCCATAACTTTTGGAGGCTTTCTGTATAAATTGGGTTTGACAGTGACTCCAATGAAAGGGAGACATTCAAAAGTGCAAAATATTCTAAAATTTCTCTGAAATACTACTTTGGTAAACTTGCAAATATGATCTTTTTTTTTTCAACGTACATAGAAAGGTCAGCTTTCTTATTTTTGAGCAGGGTGTTTCACCCATGCAAATGGGTCTTACGTACAGTACTCTAACGAATGCCACCCAAATGCTAACTAGACTGTGTGCAAATCAAGCGAATGCTGATTGGATTTGTGTTACAGACACGTCCAATATGGAAGATGATAAAGGACATCAACGGGTCGCCTCATGGTTTAAAATGATGCTATTTGTGGGTATTAAATGGCGTTAATCACCTATGTAGTAACTATGATCACCTAAACCATTGAAACTCCTTAAAAATTTAGAGCCTAATGAAATGTATTTACGTAAAACATGTTGTTCTGTTTCTTGGAGATTCAGCCCAGGCCCAGTTCTAAATCAAATATCTGTTGTCTGTGCTTTCATCATTTTCATGTAATGTTTGCAGAAAAGATGAACGAATTTCAGCTTGCAAGTGGCACACTGCAGGTATGTACTTACACCCTGCTTGTATGTTTTTTATGTTCTTTATGGCTTCCATAGTGTAAATTACCACATAGGTATTGCCATTCGTTAGTTCAGTGGAAATCAATTGGCATTTGGTGGAATTCGTCCTCAGTCACCATAAATGTATTGTTGACTAGTGGTATTCTCTAGCATTCACTTTAGGTTTTTCCCATGCAAACAGTGAACGTTACAGTCTGAATGAAATGCATATTTGTATGCAAATTTTCATGTGTTACTTAAAGTTAGTACCTACCATGGCAAGCAATGGCTTCAATTTGAAGTGGAAGGTTTGGTAAAACAGCTCTTGCTTCGTAAGCAATGTGCATGTCGTTGCTAGGGCAGCGTATAGCTCTGGTCAATATCTTCAAAGTGTCCAGGAAATTAGCTGGTGTATACTTCAATTCAAAGGCTTAACCTTGCTTGAACCCAACACTTGGTAGAGTTCTGCAGTACAACCTATGTTATTGTTACAGCTAGCACTCGGTTGTCGCCTGTGACAATCAGCGATTACTTAGTTGTGCTGTTGTTATTTCACTGGACGCAACGTGTTCTTCAACAACAGTGTCAGTAGGCCCAACGAACATACCAAAGCCTAACTCAGCCAATGTACAGTGAGTGTAACTGTTCACTGTTACAAGCTTTAGTTAATCAGGTTACCCTATGCCTAAGTATTTTGACGACGTCATTTTACATTATTTTTCTTTTACACGAAGGTCGTCTGCTCAGTACTCAGGTATCAACAAGAAGTCTGGTTGATCAGGAGAAGATAAGCATGGCCCGGAATATCTGATGTGCACATTGCTTCAAACGCGACCCAGTTAGTAGCCAGAACTGCAGATGTTATGTTATTGTTCACTGCACTTCCAGAAGTCTTCCCATATACATCATATGACTTTCTGTTCGTATCATCGTTTCCTCACTGTACTTACTTTAAGTCGTCCAACGAACCCACTAACCTCTATACTAATATAAGGATCAGTGGTGGGGCTGTCTACCTCCAGGCCTCAGCTCTGTTTGGACCATAGAACTCTACATTAAGAATAACAGATATCACCAAATTCTGCGGACCGGTGACAACGTTGCTGACTTGTACCTTAAACTGAGTGTCGTCTTTCTGCGAATACTTGGCTTGTGTGAAGGTGAACTTAGTAGTTTTGATTAAAGCGTTCGGGTGGGTTTAACTTTTTAAGTAACGAAAATTTGTCGATGCTGGATTTTAAAGCAGCGATCGTCTTAAGCTCGCGTTAAGACTTGGTGAACAAAGTTAACTAGGCTAGGCCGCTCTGGCCTGTTACTGAATAACATGTTAGGCTAGACTTAGTTCACAGTCCTTTTGGCGGCAAAGTTCAACGTTACAAATGATGCCAGTTAAAATACAGTCAGTAGTAGCCTACATGAACACTTTTGTTTTGACATGAAAGTATAAATGCAACCGATTTAAGCATAGCCACTTGCGTGTAATCAGTCAGTATAGGCTTGAGATCTTTTTGATGTGATAGACCTAGTCCTAGGAGCCAACATAAAATTGGTTCTTTCCAGTTTCTATTAATAGTAACCATATGGATTAGCTACTGTAGCTAAGCCATAACCCATACACCTTGACAGTCCACTCTCCGGGGTTTAATGGGAGACTCCCGGGCTCTGGCCAGATCTCCCGCCCTCCTGGTGTCACATTTTATATTAATCTCCCCATTTTTAAGTCCATGTGTGACATTTCTGAAAATAGCCCTACTGTAACACTAAACAGTTAGCACGACAACTTCGTATTTGAGTCATATGGTAGATTAGTTCTATTTTTCTACTAATTACACCAATAGCAGGTGATGTCCTAATGTTAAGTATACACTATTACATACCACTATACATGCAGGGTTTCCCACGAGTTTTGGGGAGTATTAGGCGTTGAGGGCGAATTACTGTACCTGATGCCGCCATGAATTTTGGGTTTAAGTCCATACTAAGGTTCTTCAAGAATGGGTTATTCNNTTACGGTATTTTTTGGCAAGGTGGCCTAAAAATGTTGCGAGGCGGCCGCCTCCACTATTACCAGTACCAGTGGAAACCCTGATATGTATGTATAAAAAAACAAGGTATGACATTCCTGATAATGTCCAGATTCATGTATGCTTACCTATAGAATTTGTTGTGTGAGTCGCTGCCTTATCCACAAACTACGTCACTTTTAAGGTGCAGAGCTATCCAATGACAGAAGCGAATTTAGATGGGGGAACTCCCAATACTCCTCAGTTACAAGTGATCTAAAAGAAAAACGGATAAGTGATTCGCCCCGATGAGATTGGGACTAGTGTTTTGTCTTGAACAAGCCATTGTACTACATCATTTTACAGATTAGGGAAGGTAATAGGAACATCCTTCTGTACTAAAAAGCAGTAAAGTTCAGGGAAAGCAAGAAATGGTGATTTATTTGGGCGAAACTTTTGGGCTGTGATTTGCAATCTGTCTTGTACGGGTAGTAAATAATGTACACTTAAGACTAGGATGATTTCTGACCAAGGGGACCCTTAGGACCTGGTGGACCCCATCAGGAGCCCTGATGCCCCTGGTAGGGGGTCCCTACTGTAGGTGGGGTCTAAGAGAAAAGCCCTGTTGGAGGTCCATGGAGCAAATCCCCTGGAATCTTCCTGGCTACAGTAAGCCTACTGCCGGCATTCCATTTCAAAGCGTTGGTGTGAAACAGTGAAAGACAAGTCACCCAGTTAGCACTGTCGTAGCTACTGTCCCCTGCTGTAGGTTCACCGGTAGCAGTACTAGTGGTTAGACA
>VJOZ01121772.1:4118-17619 GCA_009801055.1 Stichopus horrens | reverse complement strand
TAAAAATTAAAAAAATCGGATCGTAATCCGATCCGATATCGTTGTAGTGTGAACGCGCCTTTACCCTTTAATTTCATCTGAACACGTGACAACCTCACTGGTTGAACCTGAATGACTTTGGTCTGCTTGGTGACTAGATTTTTTAAAAGAGGTCAAGTTTTGAGCACAGTCGACGTCAAAACCGTCATTTTCGCACTCGGAAGTCCGTAGATGGGTGTCATCAGCTTTTGGCGTGGCGTTTTCGTTGAGCCGGTCATACTGCAAGTTTACCACGCTACTCTCCACAGAGGGTTTCTCATCCGAATCCATGCCGTTCGATTTGAAAATATTTGGTGCTGAAGTTTGACTGGTTTTGGTGAACCTATATATCATCTACGTGCCATCTTCCTTGTGTTAGTGCATATTTGCGAAATTCGCCACTGTCAGTTCTTAACGAAGCATTTTAGGTGGTTCCACACAAGGACGCGCGCACTTACGAAGTCATGCGTAAATCTGTGTGGGTTATACGGGCAGCTTGAACAACGCGATCACAGAGCCATATATATGGCTCTGCGCGATAATCTAATGAATTATCTTAGGCGATAATAGAGAAGTGCGCTCGTCATGGCGATTATTATCTTAGACCATTGGTATCTATACGCGGAACACTTGCACAATAGCGTCTGCTGTCACGTCAGTTGGTAGAAGAAATCTGAGAAGTTTAGAACGGAAACGCGTTTATACATCCATTTTTGAGCGTCAGTTAAGTTGTGTTTTATGTATGCAGTCAAAGTTTCTGACATTTAAGTATTACAAGGCCATTGAACAGAATGTTAAAACTCAGAGATGTGAATTTTGCTTACACTGATCCCTATGTAACCGAGAGAGAACGCGGTACTGTTCCAACCTTTAAAAATTAATTATTTGTATATGTGCTTTTATTTCGTCATCTGTAAAGGGTGAATAAAGCGTGGAAAGGGTGTGGGGTGTTTCACACCCACCCCCTACCGAGCCATGCTGAGTTATGCATGCTGTGTTAGCCGTGCATTCACCAACAAGGTCAGAGAGCAGACGTTCACCAAAACACTCCTTTTTCACGAAGTACTTATTTCAATAACTGAGTGCAAACAATACAAACAAGAAGCAGTGTGAATTGTTCAAGGGATTGTTGCCCCCACCGACACTGAAAAGTTGTCAGTGTTGTGTTTTTATGGATAAAACTGTATTTAAGCTATATTTTCGACAGTAGGGACGGGACGAATTATTCTTGTCTAGATTGTAACATACTCAGAAAGTGCGCAAACTTTACCAGACTGTTGCATAGCAAAGAACTTTGAGGATAATCTTAAGGAACCTATGGTTTTCGTGTAACAAAACACTCGTAATACTCTGTATTTCTTTGGGCTTACTTGTCAACCTCGGAAGGGCGATTTCTGGAGATCTAACATAACAAAACAGTCTAGGAGAGCCGAAAGTCCCAATAAAATGCAAGGAAGCAGGCCAAACCAAAACAAAAAGAAATCTAAACAAACCACTAAGACACCCACCCAAGCACAGTCATATTCTATCAGTAAAATTCGGACTTCAAATGCTTTAAATTCTCAGCCATCACATATTTCTTGTGGATATCCCATCTTTTATGGAGTTCCCCTAATAAAAAAAAATCCGTTAGCGACGATCCTGCTAAAGAGGTATCCACATTACAGTGTGTGAGGTTATAGAATGAGGTTGATGATGTGGTCAAGGCCTTAAGGAACATTTTCCTTTGTTTTTTTAAGATTTTTTCTCTGAAATTTGTCAGTATTTTCTTTAAAAAAAACTACCGTACTTTGACTAACTCCAGGCTGAGCAGAAAAGAAACACGGTAGCGAAACTGCTAGTTGTAAGCATCACCATGGATCGACATATGATTGTAGACTTTAAAATCCTTGCAAATCTATCGATATCAGCTTAATGTTGACACTTTAAAATGTTTCAACTGACTGACGGGATGCGGTCATCACAAAATCATCAAGGACTTTGCTGAGTGATAACGAAAGTCAGAACTATTGATACAATCGCCAAATTTCATCTAAAGATATTGTTTACTTTTCAAGGTATCGCAATTTGAAGTTCACACACTTGTAATTGAAATGTTTTTGCCTCTTCTTTCATAGTTCATTGTTAAAAAGATTTAAGTGTAAGTGCATAGAATTAAACAAAAGTATTAATTCTTTGATTATTGCCTCAGTAATTCAACACAAAATGTGTACTAGAGTATTTACATTACTGGAAATTATAGGTTACGAAAACAAAGATATTCATTTAATTCCTACTATCAGGAATTACGTGGCATCATAATTTGACTTACTCAAGTCTGTTTACATTCAAATGAGGCATAAATAGCAGCACCTTCTTTAAATTTCAAAAGTGTATAACTTGGAAACAATATATTTTAATGAACTTTGGAGAAATACATTTCTAACATCGCTGTCCTAAGTTTTCATTCTTTTTTAATCTCCCTAGTAGTTCCTCTCTATTTCTTTTCATCCAATTTTGATCCGGGGTTTGTCCCTGGATACAGATGGTGGTCGAATTTTACCTCAATCTTACAGTAATCGCTCTAACACCATCAAACTGCTTCCAAAGTCAATAACTTTTTTCTACACAGGCATATAAGTCAATAGCAGGTGAATAGTTTGCTAAAAAACAGTGAGGTTGTTATCCAAAACCATAATAAATGTTCAAGTATGTAACCTGCTTCGCCTAGGGCGTTGCGCATAATCCCGTCCAGAACGGTTTCTATGGTGCAGTTCTGTTCCCATTTCATGACATCATTCAGTCGTCCTGTTTTTGTAACCTAAATCATACAAGATCGACTATATATGATAAGTTCAACTTCAAACCTCGTGAGTGTACAAGGGCTAGACATTAAATTACGCAACACAAAGCTCACGAATTTCCATTACCCCTCCCAAGAGGTCCCACCCTGTAAGTCATGTATGCGTCACGTTGTTGGTATCAGTGCAGCGCTGGAAATAAATTACGGATGCCAGTTTGTCATTATATGTATACCCAAATGTGATCGCAGGTTGCATACATGCTAAATACAAAAGGGGGCTTTACAAGAACACCGTATATTCCCTGCTACTAGATTTCCTACTAACGCGCCAACCAGCAATGATTCAAAGTTGTCTCAATCAGTCCCGACATCTCGTTGTGAGATCACTTCGGATGTTACTTGTCAAAACCTGACAGGTCAACGTTGTGTGCTGATTTTCTTGAGGCGGATCGGTTACTACGACTTCCACCAAGCGTAATATAAAGGTATTGATCAGGGTAAGAATAATTGATGCAGGTATGCATGACAACAATACGAAAGAATGTCTACCCACGCTATTGTTTACCAATAGCTCTCTGTTCTCAGATATTAACTGACGCATGTAAAAAGTTTGTAGGCCTATTCAGTACTGCATGTAGACGGTCAGTTTTCGAGAATCAGTTAATACAAAGCAATCGGTATCTGTGCGATCCAGATATCCGTTTGACATAGTTCTGGTTCACACCTACGGTAGTATATCGTAGCAAAGATGTGTCCAATTATTTGGTGACAAACATGGCTCTTCCGAATCCTTATTACAGAAAGGAAGTATAGCCTGTTGCACCACGAGAAAAATACAGTTTCTGCATGTCGTTTCAAATTTGAAGAGGCTAATCCACGATGAAATACTCCAGGCTGGATCATCTTCCATGATGATTTCCGTCTCTGCAATCATGGGAAAGTGGTCCACTAAAGGTCTGGTTGGTGGGATATTAAGTCAGGAAGGTGTTCTCTAGTAGTATTTCCCTGATTTAGTAGACGAAATACTTCTGGCTCATTACAGTGAGTGACTACATAACGTACATAATCATGCCGAAGAATTCTAAGCGTCGTGTTTCACTGGTATTCGAATGGACGGTAATAGTAGCCTAAAACCGTTTACGGTCATACGTCGAAACATTCTTGAGCTCATAATCTTGATTCTGTTGACCTGAAATTAGGAAAGTCTATACATTAGAAAATACGCATTTTTGAACACGTATGCCGTCCAAAAACAACAACAACAAAAGAAGAAGAAAAAAAAAAGAGAAAAAAGCTAATAAAGCTAACTTCATGAATCGGAAATTGGATCCTGATTTTGATGCCAAATTTACGGTCGACGGGAAGTAACGTATTCTCAGTTCACAGTTTCAATAATAATTCAATAATCTCAAAGTATTTTTTTTTGAGTAGTTTTATAGCTGTATGGTAGATTGCCCTTCTATTACTACCAAATGAACTGTTAAATAAGTAACTGTCCATTGTCATTCCAGAAACTCATTTAAAGTGTTGCATGGGTGAGCTGTGATAATACCCGTTCTTTTCGGCGAAAATTTGGGCTCTTGTTTGTCGGAATTAACAGAAAGTTCAAAGGGATTACATGAATAACAGGACATAGAAATATTAATATTATATAATGTATCAACAATGGTGATGATGAGAATGTGATTAGACTGAGTTAACATTGGGGATGAACAATAGCGCGCCAAGTTATAAATACTCTGTGTTTACTTTGTATCATCTCCATATCTCCAAGTTCTCTCAGCCTGGGCTTTACCTAGCATACCGTACCTTTCTAAAGCCATATTGTCTTACTGCACACAAATATTTGAAATGTGTAGGAGAATAGAAACTCAGTTGTCTATCACTCTCACGCATTGTAACTCTAAATTCAAAACCATGTTATGGGAAACAGTTATCCTGTATTACTAGCAGCAGTAAAGCATCGATCCTGGGATGGGGGAAGGGGGAGGACTCGAAACTTCTCCATCAAAGAAAAAGTAGGAGTCCCCAAGACCATAGCCGTGCTTGTAAAAGATGACCCCCTAAAAAAAAAGCAAAAAAAAAGGAAGAAAAAACGAATGAATCGTGAAGTAATTGTAGTTTTTGAGTTATTTCCCCGAGTTCTACAGAAGTATTTTCGGCAATTACCCCAATCACGAGAACATTTCAATGCAACTGTTGGTGGCACACTTTGTAAATGTTCAATTTAAAGGCATATTTAACTAAAAGGATGAGAAAAAAAATAACGGTTCCCACTGCATGACCTCTTAAACGCCATGCAAATATCTTTCTCCTAACTCAAGTTATACTCGTGTTTGAGGAAAGATTTCTGTTGGCAAGAAAGCTTTCCAGTTGTCTGAAGGTAGCCAAAAAGCCACGCAACACTGTCAAATTATTGCAAAAGCCTTCGTTTTCCTTAAAGAGCTCCTTTAACTTTGACATTTGATTCACTACAATTTGATTTTACGCAATTTTGAAATAAATTAATGTTAATTTAAACAAAATTAAACTTCTAACTTTCCGGAACTGAACATCCTATCAAAATATGGTTCTTTACCAAGTTAAGACGAAAAAGTATATATCATATTCCAGAGTTTCCCAGTTCGGTAAATTTGTCAAAATTTGGATATATCTCCTTCCACGGTGCTTTTCTCCATCAAAAAACTGAACTTCCAGCTGATTTTGCCTGACTTTCATTTCATGGGTATTCAACTTATACCATTATATAGGCTAGTGAAAAAAATTAGAAGATAAGTAGGATTTTACTATACCCCAGCAACGTCCCCATTGTGAACTGAAGTCTGACCTGTGCTCATTTTTATGGAGGATTCAATGATAATTGTATGTACAGTGCATGCAAGTGTGTGTCCTAAGTTTCCTTTTTCATACTCTTCAACGTGTTGGCCGATTTCGGACACATATTTGGCCCGTAGTGATGGATAACCTGGCAACACCGAAATATCTAGCATTGCCACGGATTTTTTTTTTGCTCTCATGGACGTATCCATGAATACTTTTTATAATATCCCTGCAGTATGATGAGAAATAGATTTTTACTAGCAAGTTTCCAAAAAGTAAATTTTGCCCACCATTACATAGCGAATGCCAAACAAAGTAAACCCCTTTATGCCAAACGCTCCACAAATATATAGGCAAACATTCAACTCAACCCTTGGTTTTATCAATATTCTGAGGCCGAAACTATATTTATCCCTTTCGGCTATCACGTCAATAACTCAGTATGGTAATTAATCTGACATTTTCTCATGATTGAATTACACCAACAGCCTGGGAAAGTATGGAGTAGGCTTGTGCTTCACAAAACAACAACAACACGACTACATCAAGTCTCTGACAAGTTTTGATACCGCTTTCAAAATTTCCTTTATGACAGTTCAAGACTGAGTGCAGGGTGTGTCGTGTGTACTCCCCCTCCCTTAATTCTTTGTTGAGCAATTCACGTTTTTTTTCGTAATGAAACAAAAAAATTGACATCAAATAATATTCATTAGATTGCATCTGAGGGTATGACTATTCAAAAATTTCTCAAGGGGGCCACCACACCATGCGGTTAGCCCCCCCCCCGCCACTTCAAAAGTCCTACCCACGCTAGTGGCTAAGAACTCAAGTCACCAATACGATTCAACAGTTTCTGTCGATGATCATTGGATTTGGAAATTGCATGAGGACTTGAATTTGGCTTGTTCAGTAAAGCTGTTTACAGTTGTGCTATGGGGTCATTTGGGCTCCTTGTTGTCCGATTTAGGTCTAGTAAGTGTCCGTTTCAGGTTGCTCAGCACAGATGATGGGCTGTCGGGCAAGTCATCAACCTCTCCCACAGGCAGCCTTTCAAGTGGCTCACGACGAGAGAGGAACTTCAAATGGCTTACCCGGGAGCAGCTTTGGGTTTGTATTGCGATTTTCTGGTTTCAACCCTGGCCAGATACCTTCTGGACACTTAGGTCTGTGACGAAAATAGCAGAAAAACCTCGCTGGTGTTCATCCAGCAATACTCTAGAACATAAACTAAAACTTATTACAGTGCTCTGCTGCTTTGCATCCAGAGCGCTAGAAAATAATCCAGTGACACTTTCATAGTGGTGTTATTGCACAATGACGTATAACCATCTATGTGTATTGTATACCGCTCTGCACAAAGTACGAGTGACGAAAAATTGGCACAAGTGCATGCAAGTGGTATAATACTATGGAACGTATTGCAAACTGCAGCACCTGCTGTTTGTAATTTGTAAACAACAGAGTATAAATTACAGTTCTTACCTCACATAGTCGTGGATTTAAGTAGAAGAAGTCCCAAGCGAATTTCAGAAATAAAGTAATTGAGGTACGTTAATGCTATCATAATTTCTTAGATTTGCCAATACACCAATAGATATGGACGTTAACAACGGTTGCTTGCCTGAAGCGTCCTTCCTCCCTATCGTTCGACGCAACGTTTTAGATGTAACACTAGGCCTAGGTCCACAGTAAAGTGACAGTGTTATTTGTTGAGTTTCAGTCACAGCCTGGCACAGGCAGTAGCCAGTGAGGATAGGCCTAAACCCATGCAACCACTTATGGGCTAAGAACGTAATCCTATGATGTAATACGTATTTGAAATAGACACCAGCCTATGAATGATGCTCATCTAGAGCTCTCTAAGCTGGACCTATTTGATTCTACTACCAGTACTAGGGCTAATCGCAGAACTTTGGGTAGTCGGTTATAAATGGTTGCCCTGTCATTCTGGAAGCAATTGCAGAATGCAGTGCCTCTCCTGAAATTGAGTGACAACAATAGAGTTGCTCATTGTCAAAGGGCATTCAAGCGAGACTTTCTTTTGAGAACCACTCAAAATTGGAGAAGAGCCTTGCGTTCTGCAGTTGTACCTCATTGGGTTTCCGCCATGGGTACATTGCTCCAGGATATTCCTCAATAGGTTTCAAGCCTTTGAATGGAACGGTAACTGGTTGTTTTGCCCCCTTGCAAGTTCGCCCCCAAACCAATTCAACCCCAAACACCTGCCAGTTTGCCCCCAAGTGCAGACCAGTTTCCCCCACTTTATGTAAAGTTAGGTTGTTACAATAGTGGTAATAGTGAAGTGTTATAGGGTTTTTCATTACGCTTCATGTATTTTATCTTCTGTGTTTCATCGCATCGTTCATTTGTTTTTGCATTTTTGTGTGTTGTGTTGCATTTCATGTTTTTTGTCTCTTGTTTACATTGCATCATTCATGTGTTTTGTCATCTTTTTTTCTTGTGTTGTTGTTAGTGCTACTACTAGCCTTATGGTGCTTTTCATTGCATTTCATTTTTTCATCACAAATTACTAAATGTGTCACTGTATTATCCATTTTTTCCCTGTTATGTGTGTTATTATGTTAGTGGTAACAGTGTTATGTGGCTTTTGATTACATTTTGTAGCTTTTCTCATTTTTTTTTAATTAATGCTGTTGTGTCAATTTCCTTTTTCTAAAGCATGTTTCCTGAACATGATGTTTACCTGTAAGTTCAGTTTGTTCTGTGGTGATTTTTTTTTTGCTTCTGTTTTTCTGTGGCTGTTACTGTTTTTTTCCTTTTTCTTGAATGTTATTTTTTTCTTGGCATACAGTATCTTTTTTTTCTTTAATGCCAGCTTTGGGCATTTTTTTCTGAAATGCTTACATTTCTGTGGCATCTTTTTGTCTGAATGTGTTTTTTTCACATTGCTTTCTTTCTAAGCTAGGAAAATCCTTATTTTGAACGTCTGTAACTGACATAACTTTACTGACTTTGGGAGCTGCCACATATGGCTCCTAAGTGAATACCACATCAGCTCAACACCTGATTGATTGTTAGCGTAGTTGATTGCAAGCGTGCATACATACATGCCGGAGAGTGCATTCATAGTGTGCTAGTTTAGTGTCAGAGTTTCACCTGATATAGTCCCATACTATCCTCAAAACTTAAACTAATCATGATTTCACTTGATTGGTAAATTGACAAGAGTATTCAAGTCTGTTGGATAAAATATTACTCAAAACAAATATGTTCAAATCAGCAAATAACTGGTCTACAACTAGCACAGACATTGACACACAAAATCGTCTGAATGTTGGCCTTTTTTATAAGTGATGGTGGTATACTAGTTTTCTTCTTTTCTAGTTTTTTTTCTTTCTATTTTCTTTTTTAAGGTTTAATTTATTGTGTTTCCATAAGAAGGTAGTCTTCGATTGGTTTTCTATAACTGCTTGGGAGCAAGCTATGAAATATTTGAAATCTAAATTTCCAGTCGCTAGTTTAGGGAAAGTGACCGTCAGAAAAGCGTAACCACTTGTATATCTGTACAGTATGTACTGTAGGTTACGTAAACATACTGTAGGTCCTGAATCAATGTATTCAAATTGAACATTTACAACTATCAATGAAGAAGGGTGGTCATAAGCCCATGGCTGTACTGAGGTGGAAAGGCTTGAAACCTATTGCGGATTATCCTGGCGGAATTACAGTGCAACCATCTATTTTCTGGATAAGTTCTTGAAAAGCATTGATACAGTGTATTTCTTATCAGATCTGCACAGAGGGTATTTTTTTTTGTGTGTAGAGTCAAAGGCAGTTTGAACTTTGAGATGGCCACATATCAGTGTGGACATATTGGTGGTATTTACAATTACACCTGGAGTCGTAGAGGAGGTGGGAGGAAATGGGAATGATTCACTTGTTGGTTAAATGATACTTAAAGACTGGAATCAGTCACAGTGACATGAATATTTACACTGCATGTTTACATGTATTTTTAGGTAGAGTCGGAGTCAAGGTAGGAAGGACATGAGAATCATGCATCTACAGTATTGGTGATATTTTAGACTGGAGTTGGAGTGTCAGTGATAGTGCAATTCAATTGTACCAGCTGCTGAAGCTGTAGTCATGATTGTTTGATATTTATTTTCAGGTGGATTCGAGTCAAAGTGGTGGTGGGGGGATGAGAATGGTGGATGCATATTTGGTAGTGATACTTAAAGACTGGAGTACTCAGAGTTGCAGTGACTACGGATATTATAACATTGTGATTGCTGCTGGAGATGGAGTCGTAGTGAATATTTGACATTCATTTTCAGTTGGATAGTCAAGGTGGGGGTACATGAGAATGATACATCTATTGATTACTATTTAAATTTCACTGTGAATGTGTTAAAATTATACTTGCTGAAGCTGTTGCTGAAGTCAAATCACAGAATTATTGTAGAAGTTGACTTGTGCCCTCTACAGGTGTGATTTAGTTTGTTGTTCCTTGCTTGACTGCGACTCTGACTCCACTCGGAAAAAGACTTTCAGGAGGATGGAGTATTTTGTGCTGATTGGAATTTTAAAAGTGTTATGGGATTGGAAATATTTATCAGTCCGTTTATTGCAATATGTCAGAAGACAGTAAAACAAGAGGTCACCAGCTAAAATTTGCATAAGCAGTATTGTTGACTGGAGTATTCTTTCATCACAAAATGGAGAAAAGAATAAGACTCTACATAAGCCAGAGATGGCTGGCTGACCCAGATGTTACAACCCATCAACATTTAACAGTGGTGAGCCCTGAAAAATTGGACATTATTTGGGCTCTGGTTTAAATCACCTGAACTTAATAGTTGCCTAGGCCTAGGCTAGTCACACTGATGTTAGCTAGGCTACAAGTAGTTTTCAACTTCAAGAACAGGATCATACTTTACATCTTATAGCTCATCAGAAGCTAATGTTACTGTTAGTAGGCTCAAGTTACCGTGAGGGCAAAGACTGAAAGATGGCATACAGTACCTACTGTAACTTTATGACACCCTTTGAGGCTGTTTAATTGTTAGAATAATACTTCTTGGACAACATACCCCTATCAGTTAGGAGCAAGCCTCCAGTTTTGTTATGCCTACCACAAAGAATTAACCATACAGTATATAGTTTGGTAATTTTTATGGAACTGACAAAATAACCTAAAACTCAGTGATTTTTTATCCTGCTATTCTCACCCCTCACTTTATGCTTCTTAGAACTTTGGATAGAAATAACATTTTTTTTTCACTTGCACTTTGCTCCAGTTTTAAGGAAACAAAATGAAACCAACTAATAATAGAAATGCAAGAGAAAGAAGTTTCCAGAGATCAAGAATGATTGTTACTGTAGGTTTACTGGATAAATGCCCATCAGGTGAAATTAAGCTGAATTGCTATGAGTTGATCAATACTACACCAACAGAACATGCTTCAATTTGTTGCATTGGATAGAGAATTAGGGAGAAGTTTAATGTAGGAATATGCTGCCGTCAGGCATGGTAAGGTTAGCCACATTAGCTACAATTATGATGAAAGTGACTTCATCAGTGGAGGAGAGTGAGAATGACTTCACCAGTGGAGGAAAGTGAGAATGACTTCACCAGTGGAGGAAAGTGAGAATGACTTCACTAGTGGAGGCAGGTGAGACTGACTTCACCAGTGGAGGAGAGTGAGAATGACTTCACCAGTGGAGGAGAGTGAGAATGACTTCACCAGTGGAGGGGAGTGAGAATGACTACATGAGTGGAGGAAAGTGAGAATGAGAATGAGTAAGAATGTTTGGGTGTTGGTCTTTGTCATCAGATTTGCATGAACAAAATTTCACAAAGTGAAGGAGCTCGGGAGCAAGGAAGCTATGGTGATAGTTCTGCCATCAAGAGTAGGATAAGTATGTGTGAGACAAATTTATATACATGAGGCAAGCTCTGAATGGTTAGGATGTTGATATTGTGGACAGGTAGGTCTGCTGTGTCAAGCCTTAGGCCTATTATACTGTCTGAACTACTGTATACTGCCTGCAATTTAAAATTAATGTTAGCTGAGAGCCTGAATAGATCAGCGTCAGTCATTTAGTAGTTTTATCACATACACTTTAAAATACATACAGTATGACCTACGTTTTCCCATTCAGCCATAGGGAAGTGATGCTGTGTTGTGGTTAAGACCTTTACAAGTTTTTTTGTTTTCTTCCCCATGCTAGGCTTTATATGAATATACAGTAGGCAACTGTGCAGATGTTTGTAGACTATGCTACAGTATGTACATCAAGGGAAAGGAAAGTTGAATTTCAGTAATTAGTGATGGTTTTCAATGTTTTCAGTGTTGTCCCACAAAAAATGTAAGTGAGCAGAGGTTTGACTTGAGAACTACCAGTATCCATCCAGCATTCCTGAGTGCATGCTTACTAAGCACTTGGATTGCCGTGTATGAGATGCAATGTAACAATTATCAGGATAATTTCCCTGTTGAATCCTTCCAAGTGTCTCCTATTCTCCTGCTGTAGAAATGTTTTTTTTTTTTTTAGAGGTCACAGTACATTCCAAGTCATTAGTTGTGTCAATTAATTGTTAGAAGCGTCAACATCAGTCTTCATATGGTTACAGTAGTCAGTGTAGTCTAGTGTAGTAGTCTAGTCTGCTGAAATAGAGAAATTGAAGATGTGGTCACGAAATTAATAGGAAAATCACCTGTACAGCACCTGATGGAAAACTACAAAGATATTTCCATCTTGAGAAAAGACGTTGAAGTTGTCATTGCAGTAGTACTGCACAGTACCTCTCTTATGTTTCTGAAGTCCTCACCCCCAAGTTGGCAGTTGCCAGTTTCTTGTCTGATTTGCTACCATGGAACTTTGCATCTTGCTCATGTAGTGAAATGGAAAAGTGCAATATAATCAGAACACTGCCTTTTACATTATACAGTATCTGTCTTGCACTCTCTTTAGTGTTGAATCCTATAGCACTGTACTCTGGCAAAGCAGTGCTGTCGATAGAAGGCAGGTTTTGTACAGCATGTTAGTTTGTGAATTAGTTGAAGGTGGTTGACACTGCGATAACTCACTTAAACTCAGTATTGTAAAGTGCAGCAAATGTGTTTATACAGTACATGTATTCACTGTTCATAATATGCAGAGCTGAGTTGCACAGCAAACATTGCGAAGCAGATACCTGCCCGCATTACCCGATAGGGATCATGAAATGGGTACCTAAAACAAGAATAACCCCGAGTTGAGGCCTAGCCAACATGTGTATGATGCATATATACTGTAGATCTATAGCCTATGTAGGCCTACATACTGCATAGCACTGTCACAACCTTCTACAAATTCAAACCATGATTCTACATACTAAGTAGTAATAAGGATTCAGCAATAAATCATCACTCAAACGTTTCTTAACATTATGAACACTGTTACTTGCAGATACTTCACCTTTCTCTTTCGGATTGGATGAAATATGTAACTGGTGATGTGTTCATGCTGTTTGCTCTATATCACACCATGTTAGGATATCTGATTCATTTTCGGGAGGCTTTACACAATATTTTCTGTTGCTTCCATGAGACGCTTTACATATTTTAGTGAACCCTAATCTATGAAATGTAGTTTGGCTTACATGACATTTACATAATTTTGTGGATAGTTTTAAGGGCAATATCAATGAGTTCTTTTTCTAATGGAACTTATGCCATGCTGAGATGTTTTTGTTCCTCCTCTTTGCTGTATGCTGCATTGTTCACAGTAGAGATTTTTTCCTGCACGATTTCCATACATTTTTGTGAGTCCAAAATGTGTGTAAAGACTAAACAGAACTCTGCCAGTCCCCCGTGCGAAATTTATTTCAACGTTGTGCTCCTGTGCATCACTTGCATTAACCCCGATCGTGCA
>VJOZ01121742.1:0-10800 GCA_009801055.1 Stichopus horrens | reverse complement strand
AAAAAGAGAAAAAAATGATGTATTATGTGTATCATGTTTTATACATATTTGACTTACAGTTTTGAGACAGGAACAGTTTTCACAATATAAAGTTGTTTTATTTGTAGAAACAATGTGGCATTGCATATTGGTTTTTTGTCTTTTTGTCTTGCGTTGTTGACAAGAACACTTTTGTGAGCAACACCATTCCTGTTCCCCTGTTAATGATTGCTACAATTTAAACACATTATCCTTTCACTGTAATAAAGAGTTGCCAAATGATGGTGTGCAAATAACATTTTTTAAAAAAAACTTTGTAAATACAATATATGAAGAACACAAGCTTGGACTGATCCCATACTTATGACTTACATATTAGTCATATATGTTGGTATGTATATCAGTTGCACTAATCAGTTGTGTCAATCAAGGCCCACAGACATCCAACTGGGAAGACCTTGTGAAGACAAATTTTGAAGACCACAAGATTGGACTGACCTCACATGAAATCTTGTAAAAGTATCTCAAGAAAGTGAACTTAGTCTGATCACAAATGTACCTTATTGATAGACCTCATAGTTTATAAGAACTCTTTTGTCTTTTAGGTCCACAATCATTTGAAGTTGGTACGAGTGAAACTGAAAAGGTTGTGAAACATATCTCAAGAATGCACCTTTGAACTGATCTCTCACATGGTGCTGGCTCTAGATGAAGAAACTTTTACAAATGCACTTGTGAAAATTATTAGCCAAGGTGCTTTTTGCTGTTCACAGTAGATTAATATATGATCAAAGGCAGTGAAAGTTCTCTCATTTGTCAGAACTGAGTCTTTCAGAATGAAAACTAGGCAAGAATGTTAAAGCAGCGACAGTGTATTAAATGCATACACTTTTCCAACCAATGAGATACGGAAAGGCCTTTGCTGTGAGGACGGTGCACAACCTCAACAGAGTTATCATGTAGAAGTTAGAGAAATGTTAGGAATTCTTGCCCATAAATTTGCCATGAAACTTACAAACAACGCAAGGCTGATATAACCCTCAGTTAAAGCTGCTTTTAGACTTTAACTAAGCTTTCTTTGCATTCAATGTAGAATGTTTCAACATCTGGAAGAGCTCTGAAGCTAACAATTAGGGGGAATACACTGAATTGTGTAAGCATAATATATCGGATAGGGATGAGATCAAAGGGTCAAGTATAAACGTGACTGACCTTACAACATCACTTGTCCCTAGTTACATAGCCAAGATATTTGAGTAAGGGGGTACTGGGGGGTCCTAACCTTCCTGGGGGGCACAATTTCTGAATTCTTACCCTCTCTGTGCGACTAATAAGTAAAATTGTTCTTTCCAAAATTTTCAACTGATGGGGCAAGACTTTATCATAGCTATACCATTGTTTGTTACCACATTAACAGGTAACAATGCCTGACATTCACATCAACTTGTAGAGCTTTATTCACATAAAAGGTAGAAAAAAACCTCAAAAAATTATAGAACATACAACAGGGGTTGCTGGTTTGTAGGAAACATTTACTCAGCTTTATTTGAAACTTCAAATTAATTTTTACGGACAATTACACAGTTCTACATGAAATTCATTGCAAAAGTGAAAGCAATGAGCTGGTGAAGTTACAATCAGCATCACACATTTCCTCAAATCTCAGTGATGACAGTCACAAGCACAGTCTCAAATACTCAAAGAGAAAGTGACCCAAGCACACACGGTGAATCTATGTTCTGCTTTATTACATATAGTCATCACAAAACTCCTGCTTGACACCTATTGAGGACAGTGTCAAATTGTACAATGTTTGCAAGCATCAAATGTTGTGGTACCTTGTGCAGTCAAAACTGACCTCTTTGAACTACAAGACTGTACCAAGAGTCTCATACATCTCAGCTTCTGACAGAAACTGATACTCCAAGACTCCTCTGATAGATGCTGCATCTTCAAACACTCCAGCACAACATCCCACCTCAAACATAAGATGGAGTGTAAAAGGATGGGTCTCAGGTTTCTGGGTGACATCATCATAATGTGGAAGTCACATGACAATGACAGGGAAGTCACATGATCATCACACCAAAAGCTGAAGAAGGATGAACAAGTAAAAATGTTGTACAGGTCATAGTTTCCAAGTACGGTTTCTAGAGTAGCAAGAAGTTGAAGAATACCTTATTTCTCACCTTCAGACACATTAAAATTTACTAATTTAGTGACCTTAAGAATTTTCCACATTGCTGGCACCCCAGCCAGCAACTTAGAGGAAATGTGTATACCACCGCTAATGTGTAACAATACCATACATTAAAACTGCAGATGCTATTCATCAAAATTGCTTTTTATTTGATATGTGGTTTAATGTTCTAATTGGCAAAAACATGTAGTTTCTTCTTAGTCCTTGAGTAACTAAACATACCAATTTATGTAATGAGATACCAATTTACATAATAACACACTAATTTATGTGATAATTAACTTGACAGCTTACAACTTGCTTGCAGAAACAATGGAATTTATGGTGGGACAGATGAGGGGAATGTTATGAAAATGGAACACTTTCCTGTTTTTACGTCAGCACAAGTCTAGAATTTGATAACACCTTCCCTTCCGAGTGTGTTTCCAGGCAACACGACAAAAACAAACATGGACTACATATGAGACATTTGAAGGCAGTAACTCATCACCCCAAGCTATATTTTTTGGCTATAGGAGAGCAAAATTTTCAATTGGTTCTAAGTTACAGTACTCTTTGATCGACAGCAAATTCGAAAGATGCAGAGTAGCTCGTATTACACAGTGTACACAGGGATCCATTGTTTTGAATACACTTGTGGAGGAATTTTTGAGATGCTGAGGGAAGAACTGGATGTAAGTGGTTGGGAGAATTGAAACTGTCTAGGGTGATGAGTTTTTGTCATTAAGAAGACAATGGTTTCTCAGCTTTCAGTGATTTACTAATACAGAAATCATATCCTAGCTGCCATATGACAGTGGCTTGCTGATTGCTGACAGCATAATCTAGGTTACTATGGACTACTCACAAGATTGGCAAATATATCGATGGCTCCCCGGATGCTGAAATCCACAAATACGTATCCAATACCAATGCTTACAAAATCACTTGTTTGGACATCTTTACAAAATGTACACATAAAAGTTGAAAAACAAATTGGCAAGACAATCAAAATTACTGACCATCCATCAATGAGGTACTATTATTCTCAAAAATTACCTGATGGAAGAAACTACGAATGGCTACATGAACCGGTGGAAATATTTAACATTGCTTTATGTACATCTGAAAAGCACATGGGACATGAGCTGAGGCTTGTATATAAAAATACGGATAATGAAATATCATCTATCGAGCTTCAACTACCTCCCACTCATTGACCATGAAGAACTAACCCAAATTCGTCCCTAGCAAATGATCTACACCATCCTCAGACCCCCCAATTTATTTTTCCAGTTTGATAGTATTTCAGCATGGTGATTTTAACACACTGATCGTGTCAAATGTACAGGACAGGTTTACTTGCCATATTAAATTGCTATATTGAAAAAAAGGAAAGGGATAACTTCGGTTGAAAAGCTACCTGACCCACCCCAATGATAAAGTTGTTTTAATTCACTTCAGGACAGCCAGCATCATAATAGAACAACTGTCTGTGATTGGTCAAGAATCTGTTCATGACTTGACCTGCTTATGGTTTTAGATTTAATAGGTTACAGCCATACTGACAGTCAGTAACAGTGGGGGGGTCTGTTGAAACAGACTACAAAAAGATCCTTGAGACTTAGCAGTGTATGTCACTTCCATGGACTCTTCAAACAGGTCTCCCAAAGTTCTAGATCATTTTTTTAACTGACTTTTCATCATACATTTCAGGTCAAACATATGTGTGACCTCTTGAGTACCATTCTGAACCATCCCTCACTGATAAGTGAGATGGATGCCCAGTCTTGTAACTTACTTAATCTTACTACATCTTACTTCTCAGGCCTTAAACCAACCATGTAACTACAACAATACAGGTTGAATGCTTCACATATTCTTGACATTCTTGCAGAAAACACCTCACATTGCTATGGACTGAATTTCACAGAAAAAAAAAAACACACAGATTCAAAGTGAAGGGTCATAGAAGGTTTAAGTACATCCACAGGGAAAAATAAGAACAATTGGATGAGCCTAACAAAGAAGGATGATAACATGAACCCAAGAACACTGACATGCTAAGCTTTAAAAAACTATTTTTTAAAATTCAACTGTGTCGTATTGCATCTCGTCGCTTTCCTCAGGGCATCCAAACATTTGGTTGCCACTACAAAGAAGAGGCTGACTGTATATCAGGGAGTTGACATAATCAGATTTCTTTTTTTGTTCACAGAGGCAATGTCACTGGCCATTCATCTAATTGCTCCCTTCAATCCATCCAACTACCTCAGAGTATAATCCAGCAGAACTTCATACCATCTTCTGGGACATTGTTGGCAATCTGTCTCAGTTTGTTTTTTGAAATGCTATCACAAGATCATTACAGGGTTTATTGCACGAAAAGGAATACAGTCTCTTGCTTACTAACAGCTATGTACAAAGTTGACATGTCCTTTAAATTGTAGCAATGGATTTGTACATATGCAAACATTAGCTGAGGACTCATTCTGCAATAACAAAACCTGCCAATGTTGAGTCACAAATGCTGACTTTTTTCACTTACAAAACTTTTGGAGAAATTAACATGTCACTCTACACCATTATAATCAAACGGCTTGTTCTTTCAGTGTGTAATTTAAAATACCTCTAAGAATGGCCGGCACTGCCTCTGATGTGATCATTCAAACTTCAGGATAACAAGAGTTGAAAAAGACTCAGTTGAAGACGTAATAATTACTGATCCTTAACAAAAACTAAAAGCATACTAGATATCAAAATTGCCATGTTGGCTACCAAGATGGAAAACTTGTGTCTAAAAGTTCTCCATTTTATCCTCCTTAAATGTTTTCCAGGCTTCAGAAATGAGGCTGACTTTCTGCTAACCTTCTCATCAACAACTTCCAACAACTGCCAATGTTACTTTTCCATGTAACAAGCTACAATATGAAAAACTGAAGAACCAACAAAAGTCAATTTGGTAAAACTTTCAAACAGAATGTCAATTGCAATTCACCTCATCTTTATGAAGAAACTAAGTTTTTGCTGAAAACATTCACGGTGCCTGAAATTTCAGTTACAGTTCAACATCTAGTTGTTACATAACCAACTGACAGCTAACATCCATCGTTAGTTCTAGTCGATAACTATTTATAAAAGCAAATATTGAAGGTCCACTGGCCCCCTCCTGTATGAATCAATATTGAACCCTACCTCAACCGATAACGCAGGGAACGATAATGCAGAGATGGTAATAACATTAAAAGCAGAGGACATGTTGAAACAACAGCTCTGGGTTGTCATTTTACTTTGTGGAAAATCTCAAACGTATGTGAGTCCCAAAATACTGCCATGATTCACAACATGTAAACATATGTGATTCACTGGTCTATGTCATAAAGTTAACAAAGAAATCCATGAATGCCAAAATGGAATCATAGCTTTTATTAAGGATGCCAATTACACATGTTTGTGGGTTTGAAGCTAAAATGCTCAACCAATGGTCCATCTCTTGCCTCACTTCAAGTTCCTGTGGATGAACTTATAAAGCGACAAATAGCAAGATGTACCCAAATGCTTTAGGGTGCATGGTTGCTTCACACAAACCATCTGTAATCTCTAACAGTCCCATTTCAGGGACCTGACAAAATAATTGCAAGTTTTTGTTACTCCAGATCGGGGTGTTTCCCCAGAATTAAATCTCCAGCAGATGACAGGGTTAGCCTTTGAAGTCCCTCTAGAGCCTAAAGCAGACCATTTCAAGCCCTAAGCTGGGACCCACCCAGACCATTTAGAGTCTTAATCAGAATTTCCAATGGCCTGGTTATTACTGTGGTGTGATCAGAGACAGAGCAGTCTGGCTGTTTTGTCTTTCTCTTCATCTCCTCCCCCCTCACATCACTTCTCAGTCTTCCATTTTAGTTAGCCCGTGCTGAAACTGTATGCAAATATTACCCATCAACCTGAAGAAATAGTTAAATTATATGACCAGACCAGCATTAAAAAAAAAATTCCCTTCACCAATGCTTTTGTCCTAACACTAATTATAGAGTGGACCTACATACATATTTTATATTTTGCTATCATAGGAAAGAGAAATAAAGAAATAAAAGGTGTTGAACTTTAGCAATATACTCACTACTTCAAATTGTAGGTAAGTTTTTAGCTGAGTTATTGTTTGCAGAAACTCAGGAACGCTAGTCAAACATTCCTGATGTATGTGTATATTAAAGTCTCTCCAATAAACAGGGTGCATGTATTTTCTGGCTCTGGGTTTAACTGATTTTGTGTCACTGATTTCATGTGAAAGCATTTCATTTTGGGACGGTCTCTCCAGGAAACCCCAGAAGATTGATGTCACAAAAATGCAACAGAGTAACAAAGAAAAACAAAGAGAATGTCCCATGACCTACTTTGGTGCTGTTTACAGAAATCTGAGAAAATTACTACTATTCAATCAAAAAGCTTTCTTGCAAACAATTGCACAAAAACAAAATGCCAATGATGCAAAATACATCTCAAAAAAACTAAATAAATAAATGGAAAGGAAATATGAATACAAATATTTTCAAATCGAAAATACCAAATGATAACAATAAATCCAAAAACAATTTTCCTCTGGATAAATGCCTATAATATAAAGTGATATTTCATTTACAGTAAAATACGAATCAATTTGCAACAATTTTGATAATCAGTACGTAATCAGCAGCCTTTTGGCCACTTCCTCAATAGCATGCATAATCAATCCCATCAGGAATATGAGAAGTGGCCACGGGTGTACTTGTAAATGATCTACAAGAAGAAACACTGAGCCCCATGGCCATTTTCCTTCAACACAGGTGGGATTTTTCTGATTAATTTCGCAGGTGCCTGCCAACAAGAACATGAAGATCTATAAACACTCAATTTGAATATATGAATACATTTCTATTTTTAGTTCATTCCAAAATAAGTCTCCTTTCAATCACATACTGTAACAGATGAGAATGCATCATCCTTACAGAATTTCTCTTATATTAGAATCATGTCTTGAAAGGACTAACAGTGTAATATGACGTGGTAAACAGAAGTACCGTCAGGGCCAGTGGTTGCCTTCTTGAGAAACCATAAATGTGCATGATATCCTGTCGGGATAGGCTGCATAAAACTCACCATGGATGAACATTCACACTACTGTTGATAGGCAGTGGTCACCATGGTGATTATTTTCTGTGCTTGTTCCACAAAATGCTTACATTCTGTTGTGATACTTGTATGAAAGCCTATCAATAAAAAAGGAATCTGCATATTCACTAACATGAATATTCAAACAAGTTAAAGGGCACTGGCCGATGCACATTTTGCTTTATGACTGACAGTTGTGAAGAGGATACAACTCGCATATGTGTTAGCAGATGAATATGCATTTCCTAGCAATTAATTCCTGACAAAGTAACCCTGACATACTCATCAAAGCAGGATACTTAAAATTCCATGGTCTTGTATTTAACATTAAAATGACATGAATATTCATCATGTATGACTGGTGCAATTGTGACTGGAAACATGTGCAGAGTTTGTGATGTTGGTTTCTGTGGAAACCACAAAAAGCTCTGTGATAATCCATAAAAGCCTTGATCATGTCAGTTTGAGAGAGTCGAAGCAACCTAACAAATCATCTAAGAATAGACTAGTTCACTTCTGTTTTCTGAATAAACTACACATTTCAATTACATTTAATGAAGCTACCCCACAGAGATTGATACCACAGAAATGTATTCAGTCTGCAATGCTTGCTCCAGTAATTTCCAGATGTAAAACTGCAAAATAATCTGACACATATACATTTTTGTTTGAAAGGATGAAAATTTAAGACATACATGCATCGTTTTATGATTTCTGGTTGTCAGTCAAGTTTGCTCTGAAAATGAAGATCGATGAGGGAAAACAACAAATTACCCAAGAAGGGAAAATGATGTTTATCTTGTTGATGTTAAACCCTGGCTTAAATTTCAACAGGATCAGAAGTCAATAAAACTACTTTAACTTTCTCAACAATTATTGCATTCTTCAGAATTTTCTATCATTCTTGAACGTCACCACGATGACTGTACTGTAGGTTCCACATCCAAAAAAAAACATTACATGGTTTGGAAATATTTTTGAGTGATGACACTTCTATTCTCTTCACACAACCACCGTTACTGGTCAGCTCAGATGCTGGAGATGACCCAATTTAGGTGAAAGAGCCTATAATAGCCTCATCTTTTATTCCTCTGCCTTACATGTTGGTTGTTTGGAGACATGAGCAGAATCAATTTATAACTTTCTGGAAGTATTTATCTGGAGAATTCCTTTCCTAATCTGACTTGACAAAGTAATTGCAGTCAGTTTATAAACATGAACCAGTCTGTAAGTACTATGATTGACAAAATGAGAAGAGGGTGCTAGACCAGAATACATAAGAACACATTTGGATGTTGCCCCTCACTCGTGCACGTGCCAGATAAGAGGCAGAAAATGTGCCGAGCCAGGTAAGAAAGCAAACCATCAGAGCAGACTCGTGTGACAACTTATTTTGGTAGTTTGGAACTGACAGACATCCTGTAAGACTAACTGCAACTTTGAACAAAACAAGCTTTGGTAGGATTTGCTGTAGGAAATGAATTACAAATCATACTGTACATACAGCTGCTGATACTAAAAAGCTAATTGAACTCCCACAGTTACTATTTGAGTGATAATAAAATATGAAAAGCATTACACAATATCAACAACACATTGCCTTTCTCCATCTACATACTATTACTATCCAATAATATTACAAAGTGAATGGGACAAAATGACATGGTTAAACTAGCTTTGAGGATTTTGAGCTCTTCAAATAGTCTGTTCATTTGGAGTCACTTTCTCAGTCCCCACCGTTAACTCCAGTACGGTATATCTCTTCGTCTTCTTTTAATGTTGATGCAATACAAGCTAAGCTGTGACATTGTCATCAATTACTCTTGTTAACATTTATTCAAGTAGAATACAATGACATTTCAAAAATAACACTTTGCACCATTCTGCATGTCGACAATAAACTTTGCCCCATGACGACTCATATAAAAACACACTAATGTGAAATGGGGTAATAAAGCAAACACTTTAGATAGATAGTGAGGTCCACATGACAAACAATTTTTTAATATTCATACTCATATTTAAACTTCGACAATGATAATGAGGTTTGGTAGACAAGAGGGAAAATCAACTGATGGCTACTTCCATTTACGAGTTACAAAAAACAGAATGATTTGAAGCTCAACACTCAATATGCAAAAACATTTCCTGAATCCTCAGAGCTGGGATGTTTGCTACCGTCTAACACCTGATTCTTAGCAAAGTATTGATCCATTTCATTATAATGATTAGAGTATATTAATGTTTATTGAATGTGTCTCGGGGATCATTTGCATTCTCTCTCCCTTTGGAGTTTGACCAAGTTACTATCTCTGTGACCGTCGCAATGCCATCCATTTCCAAACAACTGCTGCTGACACGAAGCTTTCTCTGG
Source organism: Stichopus horrens (assembly GCA_009801055.1). Classification (NCBI taxonomy): domain Eukaryota; kingdom Metazoa; phylum Echinodermata; class Holothuroidea; order Aspidochirotida; family Stichopodidae; genus Stichopus; species Stichopus horrens. The sequence continues at coordinate 1,120 of VJOZ01121742.1, read as the reverse complement.
TTGTCCCACATGGCGTTCTTCCCGGATGTCACCTAATATGTAGGAGGTTGGTACTGGGGTGTCTTCTCTGACATGCCACCCTCTGAGAATGGTGGCTGCTGGTAGTTTTCAGCGGTTGGCTGATCCATGTTGCTAGGAGAGTAAGGGTTGGCCGGTGGAATGCTCGGGGCGCTCGGCTCAAAGCTGGGGGCAAATGCAGTCTCTGATCCTTGCCTATATCTAAGAAATGCCATTACAGCTAGGCCACCCTGAAACAAACAAAACCAACACAATTAAAATGAACTTTATGCCATCTCTTCCACTCCATTGTTGTTTAACTTAGGTGACGTATAGCTTGACAGTACTGTACTGTATCTATGAATGGTACACACATTAACCATCGTACATGCATATTTGTATGCTTGAACTGATAGGTACTGTAAGAATGCAATCATTGTTAGTAAACAGGTAAGATAATAAAATAAATAGAGGATAAATAGATAATAAATAAATAAAACTTGAAATGGCCTTACTGATTTGCAAGGCAAAGTACTTGTACTTAATCCCCCAAATTGAGGTATATCCAAGTTAGAACTCTACAGAAAGATGGTAACTGTATGTGTTGCTCTTATGGTTGCTTCTTACCTGAAAGCATATCACATAATCATGATCAAGTAAATACCTCCACAGGGCTGGTACTGCATGAGACTGTAATAACACATAACTTATTTAAACTAAAAGCCCATAAGGGAAATATCCATGTGAAAGAGACTCAAAGTTCAATGGGCTGGCTATACTTGTTGTGTGCAGCTAGGATTCAAGAATAACTGTTGCTGCTATATATCAGTTTGTACATTAAACTCTCCAATATGGGGACTGAAAATGAATTTATCGATGTGAAAGAGACAAGGACACCAACTGGTGGAATATCAGTCATGAATATACCTTTAGTTAATTAGCAGGGACATCAACTAATACCCTGTCCCAGGTCCCACACAGTAGCCTAAAGGGCCCATGAAAATGTGCATGCCGTTACTCGTATGTTAAAATGTGATTCACTTCAACCTCACTCTTCTTTTGTTCTACTGAGGTTCAACTTGTTGCAAATTTTCATCGCCCTAGGTCAGTTTTATCACCTCAT
>VJOZ01121672.1:0-12517 GCA_009801055.1 Stichopus horrens | reverse complement strand
AACAAAGAAACGATTTTGATGGAGGGTGGAACATCTGACTCTTAGTATCGGAGGTACTACGTCAGAGTCAGTTTTGTCGACCAGTTCTCCAAAAAAATAACTCTATCAGTTCTTCTGTTATCAGTTACTACTTTTGTGTTCTTCGGAGCAAATCCGTAGAATTATTGATATAATCGATTTTTAATTTTACCTTGTACATAATACTTCAATTTTTCAAACGAGTACACTCTACGCTTTCTGGTTTTTCAGTTGTACTGTATGACAACTGTATGAATCGTGATACACAGATCCATACGTAACGTCAATCAAATTACTTCTCATTTTTTATCCCAAATGACTTTATTCTGTTTGTAATGTTTTACCAGTTGTAATATTTTTCCATCTCTGAAGAAGAAAATACCTGCGTGAACCACAACGCTTCTCCAACTTNNATCGTAATCATAAATCCATCATAGCATCATAACTTCCTTAAATATCTTCACTCCTAATTGAGAATTACGTTTGCTCTAATTCTGATTCATCTTATGTGATCTACAGTGGCAAGAAAGTTCATAATAGGCCACAAAATCTTACCAGGTGTGGTCACGTGTTCAGAATCTAATGGTATGCACTCAATTGCAACATCTTCATGGTGGCCACAGTTGTGATTCCCAATATTATTTTTTGGACAGTCCTGAATTGATTCCTCCGACCCTGTACATTGAACGTTATCCAAAAAGATTTGTCCAGATCCCTCTATAGTGGCCACCGTGCCCTCTGCACCTGGAAAACCGAGTTGCCTGCAAACGACAGCAGAATCTTCATCTCCCCAAAGATCGTCGCAGACAGTTCCCCATTCGCCATTAACCAGCACTTCAACCCTTCCAACGTTAGATGTTGCTCCACCGATAAGTCGAATATCTTCAACGACTGAAAACAAGTGGTTTTGAGCCGTTATGAAGCTCATCAAAAATATACTCATTACACATTCTCGGCAGAAATAACTCAACAAATAAAGCGGGGGTCTTTAAAAATATCTCTTGTATCTACTAAAAAAACTTTTCAGAGAGTGGCTTCAAATGCTTCGTTCGTCTGATGATCTTTAGAGCTTTCATGTATTGTCTTCAAGACAATTTTCCAGGTGTGCACTCTCCCTCAATTTTTACTAAAATTGAGTGGTCTTTTAATGATAACGAAAACGACCCCAAAACATTAGGGCGGTGGCAATGCTCTATCGGTCGGTAGATCATTCAACTACAGAAAAATAACATATGTTCTTGGGCAATTGATTTTATTGGAGACTTCATTGACAATACGAAAACGTAACTTCAAAATGCAGTTGGATAAGTGCAAACGAACTGCACGGTTTAGGTGGACAGATCACAACAGCAACCGTCAAATAGTCGTATCCACAGGACACTGAAAACATTTAAGTAAGAATATGGAACACAGTGGAACCACAGTGAGAATATTTAATTGAACTTCCTCCAAATTAAAAAATCTGCTAGAGCATCCAGGGGGATATTAGGCCTCTCTGTGAAGGTTTGGGTTGGATTTCTAGAATACGTGTCTGAGTTGGTGTTGATATTAGAGCTCTACATCTTCTTTAACTGAGTGACCTACATACTGTTCTAAATATCTCGTCTTTTTAAAACATTCAAACCTTTGCGAAAGTCGTTACACTCCGTGCACAAACAGTGATCATCGGTGATTCCGCACCAGTTAGCAGGGGAACAACATGGATAAATACCGTCAGGATCACACTGGGCTGTCTTTCCACTTGGTGCAAGCCAGGCACCGCCACATCTGTAATCACTTCTAAAGTTCAAATTTGATGCAGCTAAGGTTGTCACAGAAACTTAAAAGTAAAGAAAAAAAGTAAACGATCATTCCGAAATAACCATGGGACCATATAGTGGACGTTTCTCACTTTTACTTGAAATTGTTAATCAGAAAAACTCGTTTCTCCATAAAATTCCAATGCCTTATTTTCAGTGTTTATCACAGAGTCCCGTCGAAAGTCCACGTAATATCTCGTTTTGGTTTACTGGAGGTACACCTTTCTCCCAAACCAAGAAACCAATATATATCGCATACCCTAGCTCATCGACCTCACTATGCAAAGATAAATTTACAACCAATCAAACTCTGTAAAGTTGTGTAGCTACATATATCCAGATTTCCCTGGATATAACTTGATTCTTTGGAAGGTTGCAATCACTTAAAGACAGTCATAGTATGCATTCACGTCTAGTCAGTTGTCCGAAGTATACAATATGGTAATTACTACAAGAGGTTTAATGCAACTTACTCCTCCACAAGTTAAATCATTAATGAAACCGGAGTCAATTCGATGTCTGTGACTTCGTTGTTTATTAATGTCTTTAATTCTAGGTGACTGTCATTTTATTTGTTGTATTTAATTTTGTTTGACACTCACCAGATGCTGATGTGGTGCTTTGTGCTTCCTCTAGTGAACACACTACTCCTGCATCCTCGTAGCTCTGGCAGTTATGCTCCCCTAAAGGACGTTTCGGGCAATATGCTATGGAAGACTCAGTGCCCGTGCATTCAACGTCATCTAGCCATATCAATCCGTTTCCCTCTCCGTAGAGTGCCCGCTGTGAAACGCTAACTGCTCCGGCAGGATAACCGAGCTCTCTACACACCACATTACCGTCTTCGATGTCCCAACCATCGTCACAGATTGTACCCCATGAGCCACGAAACGACACTTCGACACGACCTTCGTTTGGAGTGCTTCCACCAACGAGACGAATACCTCCCACAACTATCAATTAAAAAACATAGGTATTCATTGTAAGAGTTCGAAAGGTAGGTGAAAATTCTTTATGTGTATGTGTGTATGGTGCGGTGCGAACTGACGCCATGTACTTGTGGGAAGTAGCAGATGCAGAGTAGTAAGGGACGCAAGGCAACTAATTTGTATTGTAAAAAAAAGCGATGAGAGGAACTTATCAGAATATGGATAGGTCTATGTATATGGATCACGCTTACCAGGGGCTAAGGTCGTTGTCGGTGAGTAAAGTTTACACTCCACTCCAGCGTCTTCGCTATGATCACAGTTGCTGAGCCCGTAATTATTTTTCTCACAGTCGTCGATAGAAAACTTCATCGAACACAAGAAGAAGGACCAATTGAAATCGATACATTACAAGTGGTAGTTAATCGCTTATAAATAAACGTCACGATAATCAGAAATGCAGGATAGAAATTTTCATGTAGAATTTTGAACTGGACAGATTTGAATTTATGTGACACATAATGAAGAGAATCATAATAATACTATGATGCACTGGTCGCCCCGAATACTTCAAGGCATAGATAACTAATTCTTTTTATCAACCTGAAGTCTTAGATACTGTAACTTTACAAAATGGTGTTTCATTGCCCTGCCTTCAAGGGAAAAAAATAACAACAAATTGTTTTGCGATAAATTAAAGCTGGACGGCTTTTGTTTACTTTACATCGAACAAAACCATTTTCATATTTATAGTTGTGTTGTTTATGGAGAATTTTGACAAAATACTTTATTTTATACTTTACAAAGGTTGTGATTTAGACTCATGCGGATATTAGACTGGGAACCAGTGGCGCTCAACGGACTTGACTACAGGATTTTATCACAAATATTTATTTATTTATCACAAATGTTAAAACGTATTTATCCTAACAAGGAGCTTCTCCTTGTAGAATCTCCTTGATCCTAATAACACCTATACAGAGACATCATACATAACTTTGACTGCGTGAAAATTTTAAAATTATGAGGTAAAATGATCACTTATAGAGTTCTAATTGCGAAAGTTTGCTCACCCGATCATGGTTAACTCCAGGTTAGCTCTTCAAGATCTTTTATATGAAATTTTTATGAAAATTTAAATGCTTTAGCCATTGCTGAGATATGATCAATCCATATTCAGACTGACTGCTTCAGACGGAGGTAAAACAGTTTAGATTTTTCAAGTCTAGCTATCTGAACTTTCTGAAGGATCATCACGGACCCCGCACCATGTTGATCGTGGATGAATGCTGGGTGACATTTTCCAACACTTTTCGACAAGTGTTCGAGTGGGTAACAAGGCAGGGGTGAACCAATCAATGCAAATGATGCAAAACCATGGAACGCCTTTTAATGCGCCATTCCACTTATCAGTCTGCCATGCAGTCTTATGCCAAGCTAGACTTCACCCTTTCGATAGCCAATTTGTGGAAATGTTACGCTTGACATTGGCATACTGAGGATTTTCTGGGCATGTGGACATAATGTGGTTATGTTTACATTGCCCATATCATATTACTTACCGATTATCTTTAAGTAAGAATAAGGCAATACCATAACCGTATAACCGTGAACGTAATACTCAAAATAATTGTCATTCTTGTCATTCGTGGTATTTCCTGTCTGATGTGGTAAACATAGTTGTGAATGCCGACGTAGTGTCCGACTTTATTTATCAACCGTTCCCGTCATATGTTCATACGACACGAGTTGTTACCATGCCATTCCTCCAAGACGATATCGAGGCTGATAGCAATCAAATCGGTGTTCTTTTCAATGACCACTTTTTACATGCTTTCATTCCTACATTTGACACACCTTCTGTCCAATGTGGAAAAAACCCCAGACTTATCAACTTTCCATGTAAGGTTCTCAATATAATATTACTTTTTCCTGTTTCTGCACGATTGAAACAACCAGATTAAACCCTAGCCAAAAAGCACCGACTACCCACCATCAGAGAAGACTCATAAATTGTAGATTATAACCGTACAGTCGTATACCGTCTGACGTCTTCCTCCCATACGACGACGCTATATCCATACCGTCCTAACTCTAGGCGGGTTTACAGAGAAACATTATCTTATCCCATAAACCCGTTTCGGTTAAATTCTAAATTGATGGTCCGGCTGCATATACCGGGGAGAGTCGTCATGCGACTGCATATACATTACTTTCTGGTTACAGCCAAAATCATAAAAGACAGTTTGCCGTGTGGTGCAGGTGAGGTTCCTACATGTTTAATTCAACGGACAGCTCTTGACCCAACGGAAATCGATGATGGTATCGTACGGTAATGTCCCTACAGACTCACGATTATGTCTGACGCGCGCTTCTTCAAGTCTCTTCGGGTCTTGGGTAGTCAGTGCCTTGTGGCCAGGACTTAACATGACAAATATCATTGACAAATATCATTGACAAATATCACTGAGTACCAATTATGCAACCTCTGTATAATTTTTCCTGTCGCTGCCTTGCCTTCTTAGAAATAGATCTAAAATTTATTACTTACTAGTTCAATCAATAACAAAGACGTATTTTACTTATTTGTTCTGTTTATTTTTCTTGTGATATAAACGAAAAGTTGATACCTCTAACAAGCCGCACCTCACGTCTTCAAACCAAATTTTGCCAGTTCCTTGACCAAAGTAGGCATTTTGTCTGGAGGTCACAGCTCCTACATATCCAAGTTCCATGCACACGATGTGAGCTTCATTATAATACCACCTGCGTCCACAAATCGTCCCCCATTCACCGTTTACTTTCACCTCTACTCGACCGGCATGCGACGTGGGTCCATCGACGAGGCGAACGCCTTGATAAACTGTTAAATAGTCAGTGTGATTTGTAAATGACCTTGAGTCGTTGAAGGTGCAGGTGTTAAAACCTAAGACTAAATTACTTGTTTGGAAATGTACGAACTTTTTTACTATTGTTGGACAAAACCTTTAAACGATCGTTATCTCTATGGGTTGCTTCTCAATGCATTCAGTTGCTGTTCTTAAAACTCAATAATTAAAGCCAGTTCTAAATGAAATTGCATACAAGTGAGATTATGTTAAGCTAGTTGAAACATTTGGAGTGGCAAAAGACCATACCGAATCGGCTGTCACTGCATCTTTCGCAGTCGCAGTAGTCGGGTCCGCTTCCGCACCATCCATCTGGACCACAGCAGGGGTTGGGACCATCGGCGTTGCATTTAGCGGGTCTTCCGTTCGGTGCTAACACTTCGGTTCCGCATTGTAGATCGCTCCTGTAATTTGGCAGACCTTGTGAAGGATGAGAAAAAATTACTTAATACCTTTATAAAGAAAGGTATCAGTGTAAACTAGTGAATATGAAAGCATGTATATGTTGCAAGTTCATCAACGGTACTGTCAGAACGTTACTTTGTACTTTTCTTATAATCACTTGCTAGCAAAAAGTTACGAAGCAGTGTGTCTATTTCTTTCCTTTTTTCTGATTTCTTATTTATTTTTTCCTTTTTTTCTTTTCTATTTTAGAAAGATAAATGCTTAAACATGACAAAGTAAAGAAGGGGCTATTTTTTTAAACTACACCTACACGATCAAACACACCACCATCACGTTTGTGACTTTTAACACTCTTGTCCGGTCTCTCTCTCTCTGCAAGTTCTCAAAAAGTGTTTACAGATAGTTTTGTACAAACCTCTACGGTAATCAATGCATGTTTCACACCTGCAGTGTGACAATGTGCAAAAATTCCCGGCGCTACAGCAGGGGAAGGATGAGTAAGGGTCACACTCTGCAACTAGTCCGTTTGGCGCAATCCATTCACCACCACAGCGATAATCACTTCTGAACTTTGATTCTTAACGGGTGTAAGAAATAAGTTGTGAAAAGAAAATTAGAAACAACATGACTTTGTTTGATAGTTGTAATATGATTCAAAGCAGTTTATCAAGGAAACGAGTGTATATGAATGCGATGTCCGTTCACGATTCAAAGCAGTCTTGTTAACCATTTAAGAATCTCTCGCCTCTCAGTAAAACCAAAATGCACTGGTAGTCAATTACACTGATGCCCAAAATCCCAAATGAGTTCTTCGTAAGGAAAAATATCGAACAGTAATGAGGAAGACTTGATACGTTCCTTTAGCTGTTAGGATCCACCAATTTGTTCTTCGACTGAATGTAGTAATTGCTAACACGCTCTTGAAAAGATCGATGGATGTGCGCCATGATAAACAGAGATGCATAAAAATATGACTCCAGTTTCATAAATGAGTTAACAATTATGAAGCATACCACATATATACTAATAATTGAAAACAGTATTTCTCACGATGAGAAATTTCTTCATCAGAAATTTAAGTAGCCTACTTTAAAATTGCCCTTAAATGACTAAGTTGCGAAGACTCATTTCCATCGAAGTCGCTCTGATTCGAATGCACGCAAGGAAATTCCCAAAAAGAGCATTTATGTGATTTTGCAGCCAAAGGTTTTGGCGTGACTTTGGCAGAGAAAATGACTTTTACACCTTTACCGATGGAAGGACTTGTTACGATATTGCTAGAACAGTGTTTGTTTCTCTATACTGATATAGACAAGGGTAAAACCCCTGTAAAGTTCATTCCTAGCCTGTTTCCGTCTGTCTTGGATAACAAGTCAGATGTTCATCTGCCAAAACGTACACAAAAACTGGACTAATTTAATTACGGAATTGGGTAAGATATAATCTATAAATAAGACACAATTTAGCGTGAAACGATAAGTCAATGGAGCCATAAATATCTTGTATAAATGACTTTCAGATTTACATATTTTCAATCAGGAAATCATATTCATGTTAAATCAACAGGATAATGGATATTTAACAAATGCGTCTACCGAAAGAGGAAAGTGTGATATCAAACCGTCACGTCTCCAATTTTTGTCCATACACACCAAGTTTGTTCCCCATGGTAGCTTGACTTCTTCTCTCAGAAAATCACACAAAAGGTTCAACAAACATCAACAGCTCATCATCAGTAGCTTAATCGAAAATAGATTCTATGGGGGATCGCGACCTTTTTTTAGTGACATAAACACACCATGACACACCTTCTCACACGCATATATAAATATACCTATTTCGCCCCTTTCTCCTTATTTGAAACACGTCGGTTAGTAGAACCAAGTTGCATATACCCTAAGGTACTGTACCTACTGAGCCCACTGATCCATAAAGTTTCAGTTGAATGCCACAAAGGCTGTAAGGTGGGGTGCTAAATTAGTAGGGATTTTCTTGATTTAAACATCTCGATAGAGTTCGATATCTGGTCCTTGCACGTAAAGAGAAGAAATAATTGTGATCACTCATCAGTCCCCTTCCCCTGCTCACCACTTCCCAACCCCCACCCCCTTTTTCTGATTCGCCTTCCTATACAGAAAAAGTGAATTTGATTTAGTCTATCTGAAGATGATATACGATCAGTCAGTATACTGAAAGAAAGTGAAGGAAAAAAGAAAAGCTTTAAGAACATTACCTACTCCCCTGCAAGCACCGAACACCCATGAGACCAGAACGACTGCAACGAGCTGCTTCATTGTAGTTTTCGACAAGGGTAGTAGTGACTTAACGCTGAAAACGTCAGAGAGCAAATCTCGTAATAACCTGCAGATCATAAACCAAAATGACCAAAAGTCAGAAGACAAAAAAAAAGTGCAGCGAGGTCTTACTTCGAGCAGAAATTACTGTGATGAAATGCCAATAGTGCACTTATTGGAGGTTTTCACTAAAATGACGGTAACTCTTGTAGTACTCGGGTAGACATCACTACTGCTGACGCCACCTTCATACATACAAGTGTCCTTTCTGACATCATTACTGAAAACTTTGTGTCGATACTCGATAAACATTAAAATGGGTCCCTCATGTTTGTGCTCAATGATTTCTCTACTCGTCCTAGTACTGTGGGTGTGGTGCTTTCTGGGCCAGTTGCATGACGCAGACATGTGAACAGAGTATCAAATACAGTACTATCCTTCAATTGTGACCAAACGAAAACACTGGCCTTATTATTAGATACCGCAGCCAAACACCTTGGACTGAATCTCCAGCCAGCAGAAACGACCGTTCTCATCGAATTGGGAAACCTAAGTTAAACCGACCAAGGGCTATTACCGTGAAATATCACAGCGACATAACCAGGGAATCTTGTCACAGCAAATAGAGGAAAAGTTAGGGACCCATACTGCCATCAGAGACGACCTCACCAAAACAAATCAGGAACTGCTCGAAACGACGAGGGTCCCACCCTCTTGTCTCAATGGCTCGGTCTCATGATGTCAAAATTGTAGCCTTTCTCGTAAAGAATGGGGAAAATTTTACACGACGAATTCATAGAGCACACCATGATCTCCGGAGTCTTTAAATCGGCCTAAACTGAACGGTTAAACCATGCTGAAGGTAATATATCAAATACCAAACGCCCGAATAACAATTGCTCATCGTTTGTCGTTTTCGCATAACCGACTTGGTAACAAAAAATTGCCGTATTACTATTTCTTCCTTTCATCATGGTAATGATGAAGTAACTGATAAGAAGTTAATAGCCGACGCCTTCAACATCTACTTCGCCATGATTGGTCCTACATTTGCCTCCAAAGTTCAGAGTAAAGTAAATGCCAACGTTCGAGATCGAAAGCAATCCCTCGAACATGTTTCTTACTCCAACCAATGAAAATGAAGTTGGGAAGAATTCCCTGTCTTGTTTACATTCCAATAAGTCTGCTGGTTATGATGGTGTAGTTAAAAAAATATATACACTTGATTTCTAAGCCACTTACTGTTGCCATCAACAGGCTTAGGCCCCTTGGGAATCGGTGTTGTTCCTGGCAGAATTAAAATTACTCCTGCTCATGCAGTAACTATTTGAGAAACTCCTTAGATCAAAACAAAGCGATTGCTGGAATCCTCTTAGACTTGTCTAAGACTTTTGATACTATTGACCACGCAACACAGCTGATGAAACTTTATCATCAGGGATGTTGGCGTAGCTTGGATTGAAAGCTTACCGTGACCAATAGATGACATTTTGTATCTTTTAATGGGGTCTATTCTGATTCTCTAAGCGCAACATGCGGAGTGCCTCAAAGATCCATCTTTTGTCTTCTACTTTCTATGTCAATGACATCGGTAATGTTTCGAATACCTGCACAATTGTTCTTTTCGCAGACGACACTAGTCTGCTCTTTACTGGTCATGATGATATTGAGGAACTTGAGAACAACATCTGCATCTAATTAACTGAATAAATTTCATGATTAGTTTTCAGCTAATAAGTCGCTTACTCAATGCAGGGAGGTGCATCGTCCTGCCCAATGTAAAGAAGATACCATTTGTTGTTATTTAGCAGGAATACCTGTAACAACCGTAAATGAAATTTATCTTCGTATCTCCATAAGTGGCAATTAGTTGCATAGGACGAATACTTATAAACAAAAAACAGTTTTTTAGGTGTATCGATTGAGGTGGTCTTACATGAAAGTCTTGTTCTGACTCTGTTATTTTAAAAGTTGCCCGAAGTACAGGCATATTGTCGAAACTAAAACATTATTTACCTAGGAAGGTCCCCGTTCTTTACCTTACCCTCATTTTCCTAGTCACCTCTTCTACTGCCTAGAGTCTGGGCCGGAACAAGTAAACCACACCTTAACAAGGACCGTAGACCCCCTTGACCGTGTGCACATACATGTCAGGTAGCCTACCCAGGTCTCCGAAATCGCATGTTATATTTGACATGAGAAAAGTTTCCGTTTTAATCTAGTACAATGGTGGTACTCTGGTTTCGTTATGAAATTCAGATATGTTTGCCGGAAGTTAAAGTGCTTGTTTCCCTGTAAGTTTCACCTGGTAAGTACTTTCGTTGAAGCCACCCGTGTGAAATCATGGCATGGCAAATTGAGGGCGCTCTAGTAGTCACCGGCTCTTTTTTTCTTCTCTTCTCCTTTCTTTCTAATGAAACTGTCTAAATCACTACGAGGGGAAAAAATCGTATCACAGGCCGATCTTGAACACAGTTCATGTTGTCAATAACTTAAAACGAAATCTCATAAAAGTAGTTGTCACCGTTAAACGTGCCTCCGACTGAAATTCCTCTAAGGCCTGTTTTGAATTAATGATAATGTAAAGGTGAAAAGGTTAAGTGTCCTCAATTTCAAGCAAAGTAGTTCAAGCTAGGCCAGTCCAGCAGTAGATTTAATGATATTGTACCATTGTTAAAATTACGATGATAGGATGCTTAAGGTTAAAGGTTTAAGGTTAAAAACAGGAATATACAAGATAGCAACACTTTGACAAGCGTTTCTTTTTGAAGCTCAGTCCGAGATATTGTAATTGTTACTATCGTTTTTACCCTCCGCAAGTTTTCGTTACGAGCATGCGCTCTTGTAACTCAGGACGAATTGGCTTATTGGCTTGCAATCACTGAACGATGAGTCCACAGCGAAGACATCAGCGTAACCAGCACAATTTTCTCTAGTATCAGTTATTATTTCGACGAGCTAAGCTCCTTTACACTGCTCATTTTCAAACCAAGCCTCTGTTATCTCAAATCTAATTTTTCCATTTCACAACATCATTTTCGACCTTTCTTTTATGATTGCACCTTTAGGTCCGTGACTCTGTAATGCGATGACCTCATCCTACAAACTGACCTTGTTAGGAGGAAAAAAAGTCACCTTGAAATTGACTATGAATTGTTTACGCACTTGGAGAATCTAAACCTTGAAATGCGATACCAATTGTCCTTGAATGTATGTTTAAAATTGGTTTTAGGTGTTCACAGCCGGTGAAGCCGAATAGCCCTTTCGGAAGAACAACAACTTCCGCTCTGACCAATATTCAGGTCGACTCATGGAAAACACACCTGACAATGTACTCTTTAATTAAAGGGCGCCATTCGTCTTTCGAACAACGACCCCAGAGTGATTTCAATCTCAGATGAGTGAAGTACTCTTTTCAAGGAAAGGCGACCCGGTTCTCTGCAGACGTATAACCCCTGAAAACTAATAACTTTAAAATGTTGTCATCACCTGCCACTTTGTTTCATTTTGTTCTATAGTTCTTCTACTGTCGTTTCCAGTTACACCTTCTTGTTTTGCCATGACAATATATTGTTACAACGTCCTTGATACATACACACATCACTTGCAAGTATGCCTGCGACCCAGATAACGATACGTCTGTTGGCGCCCAGTGTACTGAGGACGTTTGGCCCCCAAACACCTCCCAGATTGTTGGATATGTCACTTTTATCAGTCAAAGAATTGCCGAATGATAGGAGAAACACTAGAAATAAAGAAGTACATTAAAGGAGCTCATTGAGTTGATACTGATAAGTTTGTGAGGTTTCTGGTGGATAAAAACACATTGCAATTCTTCTTCTTAACATAATTACTCAAGTTTCACGTCCAATAGTTATGTAAAACTATCAAAAGTTTTGACCCTGGTTTCACTGAATGTGTCCAAAGGAAAAAGTACTAACATGAAAAGTGCCTGGTCACAGACAAATTTTCAAATGCCAAGGTTGAATCGTTAATTACTCACTCATTAATGTTCCTTTGTGTGTAACACAAGGAGATCCTCTTAGCTTGACTATTCGTCATCAGTATATGTGGAGGAGATTCGACATGGTTTACGTAAACTCATCGAGTTTCACGAAACAACTCAATGAGCTTCTTTAAGAGGTGTTAAGAACTAAGTACAAGTAGGAGATGTCGTCTGCTACATC
>VJOZ01121626.1:0-10929 GCA_009801055.1 Stichopus horrens | reverse complement strand
TCCTTTGAGATGGGTCCTTTTGTGGATTGAATATTGAAGTAGGCGAGTTGAGGTATACTGCCTAACGTTAAGCCTTAGTGATTGATTTTTCAAATATTGTACGACTTTTCTGTTGTATTTTTTTTGCTCAGCTGTACAATTTTATCCCTTCGATGTGCTAGGAACCTCAATTTTCCGGGAACTTGCCCCTGAACCCCCCACCAGGGGTCCACCCCTACACAAATGTAAGCGGGAAATCGGTGGATTTTCTCCTGTGTTCGCGGGAAATTCAGCAAGGTTTTCCAACCCTGCAAATTATATGATATTATGAGAGCATCAACAGAACATCTTCTGGTTGAGGTTGAGACAAGGAAAACAATGTTAGGGGCAAGGTTATCTATTATTTGAAACACTTAGATTTCATCACAATTAAACTGTTCCATCAAGTACAACACAAACTTAAATTCTAGATCCAAAGGTCCCACATCCTCAATGTTGAGAGTACCACCCACGAATATTACAGTCACCATTTTCCAGCTTCGCCTTCTGTAACTCAAGTGTGCTATTTCGTTGTCGCGATGAATTTCTGTGACCTTCTAAATTGTATCATAAAAAGAAGTCACCATAACAAATAGTTAATTATTCCACTGAATGGGCTGTCAGATAGATTGCTGCTTCATATTCAAATAACTGAGCATGCAAAAAAACATAGTTGAACACACATACGAATGCTGATAGGCATGCTGTGTCTACAAACAGCACACATTTGACAAGTCATCTATGTTTTGGCAAGTCCATTTTATCACTAAGCAACAACAATTTTTGAGCTGTCTTAAGTATATACCATGTTTGATAACCGTCATTCAACGTACAGCTTAATTTCTTTTAAGCAATGAGTACGGACAAAGTTAGGACTTTTAAATACTCTTATGTTTGTTCTCTTCATTTAACACCATTCATCTTTCAGAGACAATGAAGAAGGCCAGCCCTTGTGGTATGCACCAGGTGTGCAGTACATAACCAAATCTAAACCTTCAGTGCCCCACATCATACAAATATTTTGCTTGTTTCATGAATTGCTAGGTAATGAACTCACCTTAGTTTTGGTCTTGACACTTAGCAAAATTCAGATATGCCATTTTTCACTGATTTAAGTGTCGGTCACAGCGCTCTTGGCTCTGATCTCCATCCTTCACAATGCACGGCAGTACGCAAACCATTAGCGAACCTTGCCTGTGAACTCTTTGAAAGAATCTTCTATACTTTTTGCAAGATTCAGCTCTTATTATTAGCACAGGCATCGAGTATATCTTTGATCACACTAGGTTTTACAGCTTCTCCCGTAACTCATACTCAGCCTAATCACAAGCCGTGAACTGGCATTTTTCAGTCTCTGATATCACTACATGTAAATTGCACATTCATCACCACAATACACATTTGCTCAGCTGAACAGAAAACTGCTCATAGTTCAATCACGCAATGATCACGACCAGGTTGAATATATCTGATTCTGAAATGTCAAGGAACTCCGTCTCCCTACAACTGCCTGATTCTCCTAATCCAACACTATGTGATAACCTCTCCCACACTGATCCCCTCCCATAGTCTGATCCCAGTACCCCAAACTGTCTGATCTCCATTCCACACTATTTGAATTACACCCACACTCTGTTCATCTGTCAGTTTAACATTCCCTCTGATCTACTGAGATTTTAAGGATTGGGTTTTAACTTGCCTTTGGTTTTACAATAAAAAGTGACTTTGAAATCTTCATCATGTACATACAGCACACGACAGTAAATGGGAATCCATTTTCTACAGTTCTTCTTTACCTCACAATGTTCTACTCAGAATCCTACAGTTTACCTATACTTACAAAGATGGAAAACTGTGCCAAACTCCCTTCCTCGGGCATGCCTACGATCTTAATCTAAAAGTCTAGCGATATGTGTGCAGTAAACACACCGTTTGTTGACAAAGCGTTCTAAAAGTTTATCTCCATGAATCATGAAGGACTACACATCAAAACAACTAACCACTGATAACACTTCAAAAGAAGACAGATAGTTGTGAAGACAGATCTAGTTGTGAGATTCAAGAACTTTGACATACATTTTCATTGGAGACTTATGGTACAGTCCAAGTGAGCAAAACAACAAGACTCACACAGCAGGATTGGAGGTTAGCTTTACACAAAACCAAAACTATTTGACCAAAACATTGCCTCAGTTTGCGGAAAAGGCATTTAAATTGTACTTTCATTTGAACTTGTGTCCAAATTTTACGGGAATATGCAGCTCTGTGCTCCAACAGGATCAAGAGACTCACTGATTACAATTGTAGCGATTAAGTTGGTTAGTGCAAGTCATCATTGCAGGATTCATGAAAGGAAAATGTACTGCAGGACTCATGTAAAAACATTCATGGTTCCTCAGGCATGTAATCAAAGCAACATTCATGAAACAAATCCATGGCCCATATGGCTAGTAAATTGTAATCATAGAAGATCGTATGTACACCTTACATGTTACTAAGGGAAGTTAGGCCTGGGTCACATTAGCACGATTCAATACGCAATTCAAATTTCAACTAACACTTGTGCAAATTGAGTTGGTCATAAAAAATTTTCAAAATAAAATAGCGTCACAATTTCTCTCAGTCCTGGATTTCTTGAAAGAGAAAAACTGATTTTGTGGTTCATATGTGCTCATTAATGTAAACGGCAATTCAAATTGTGCAATTTCAGTTGAAAATTGAATCGCACTAGTGTGACCCAGGCCATACAGTATCTTGCTTACAATCATTGTAGGATTCATATGTATGGGTCATTTGGCAAAAAAGTGCACAGAAAGATGTGTCAAGATTTTTTCCCAACCACTGAACTTTTCCATCTCACTTCAAACACACTTGAGGTCAGTTTGAGGGATGACACAATATCTAGAGTCAGTTAACATATTTAGATTAAAAAGATGGGAAACTGAGAGGCAAATATCCCTGATTATCAAACTATTATTTTTTTTATGTTCAAGTTTCACTTCTAAAATGAACCTGAAAAAATGAAAGGGCTCACTCCCTTTTCAAGGTTAGTGCCGGGGATTGTGCTGTGAAGATTTCGGACAGCAACGTCAGTTCTACTGTACAGAAAGTCATATCGAATGTAAATTTGTGTCTGCGTCATTCTGAAACAACTCATACAACATTCAAAATAGCCAATAATCTGACACAGAACCACCACCAGGAGCAGTCTAATTGGATACTGTGCTTGAGGGGGAAAGATAAGAAAAGAGATAACAAAAAGCTACGGTAGTCCACCAGACTATATACCATTGTTACATGGAATGTGTATCTATGTTTTCAAATGTTTTTGATTAGTTTGCTTCATCAGTGCCAAGTTTGTTTGAGGGTCAGCTTAAAGGCAGTCATTCATCACCCAAACCCACCTTTTTGGCTTGGGGATAGCAAAACTCTCCACTGTTTCTACTTTTCGATTGACAGCAAATTTGAAAGATGCGAAGTAACTCATGTTACACAGAATGCACACATAGGAACCCATTGTTTTGAATGCACATGTGCAAGAGGAATTTCAGACAGGCTGTAGGATAGACTAGACATTAGTGATTGGGAGAAATGAAACTGTCTGGGGTGATTTGTCTTAGACAAAAGAAAGCATAATCATAATATACCAATTTGCTACTGTAATTGAACCAAACATGTAGACATTCCTGAGTGCAAACACTGATGCCCACACCAGTGAGTTGTGAGGAAACAAGGCACCCACATGACCATACAACATGCTAAGAACAGCTGACATACACATAACTACTAACTTGGTCAAATGCACATGGACGATGAATTTGTTGAAATACATCAAAGCATGTACACATGACCACCCAACAGGCTGATACACAGTAACACTCACTATGTTGAGATACAGTGGTAAACAAGGCAGAGGCAAAGAAACGGGGCAAACTTTAAAGCCTGCACAGTCTATGAAATGAGTTGCATATCAACCAAATAGACTCACCGAGTCTAAAATTAAGGAAGCCTGGGAACACTGGTATTGTTTCCATAAATTTTGAACTGGAAAACAGCTCACACACATCATCATAGCAATCACAGCAACCAAGAAAGGGAGTGACACCCTGCTGAACTTCAAACAGCAGAATAATAAAGGTCGTTGTACTATGAAACCAAACATGAATCTTTAAGTCTACCACAAAGAGACAGCTGAAAAGGAACTATGGTTTATTGATGTGTCTGAGGCCTCCCATGAGGTCACCATTGCCATGTGTCTGTTCCATCTAGGCATTGTTCTGGATGCTTCATAATTGACTGATCACAGGGTGTAGTACCTATAGGCTCATATTCAACTGTACATGTTATCAACACTAGGCATGCTTTCGTTGGAGCAATAATGCAGTCTATCATTGGAGACGATGGCGATACATTTAGGGCTACCCCAGTGGCATGTGGAAGGGGAACCCATGCACTCCGTGGCACCACCCACCTATGCGGCTAGTCAGGGAAACTGGCCGGTCACGGGGTGAACTCGCGCGAGGGTAAACGATCCGGTTTTCGAAACATAACATTTCTGCAAATGGAATACATCCTACCTTTCTACAGTCCAAAACTGGTCATAGATTATTGTACACCATTCACATCCCACTTGCATCCCGCTACTTTTTACTTCTAACATTTTCCAGGATGGCACTCCCTCCCCTCAGATGCCTCCTCAAAGTCAGTCGGGTAGGATCGATTCATTTGCAACAACTTCTTGAGAGTAAAATCACTGGTTGGGTCGTCATAAACTAAGAGATTATTAGCAACATGTATCTGATACTTATCAACTTTAACTAATACTGTAGCCGAATTGATAAAAGTGCTGTAAATTAATAGATGCAATGCATTTACTAAATCCACTGTAGGGTTCTCCCAGAAGACCAAGCTTATCACTGAAGTTTTTGTTCCTGCTTTAAATGAAGTTCAAATTACTAATTGCTTCAAATTTGAACATGGTGAAACTGTTGAAGGGGTTCAAAAGGGAACACAGTTTGCTGAACAAGTTGGTACCAGACCACTGCAGGGCAATGCCTGTAACACAGGAAGAAAACATTAGACTCCCATAGAGGTACTGTGTAAATGGAAGATTTTACACTGAGGCTAGTGTGTATAGTACAGTAAAGACATCTACTCAAAGGTATAGTGAATTAAATTGACACAAAGGCTACTGGAGAAAAGTTCAACACAATCAAGTAACACATATTCAACCTTGTTTGATCAGTATTTAAACAAATTTACAGTTCTTTCCCCTACGAAAGGACACTTTTCAACTTTGACTGACCTTGCCTTTAGACTAGAGTTAGTACTCCGAGAACTTCAGTCTACTGAATTTTTCACGGGTACCAATGTTATCAATTAAGCCGTCATTTTGGTCGGGTACACGGGTAACCGACGAGTACGGGGTTAAAAATTACCCGATTCTGAGGTCTAGGAATTAATGACAACACTAACTGTATACAGATAGTACAGTAATGGCTACCTACTATACTTCCTCGTACCCAAAATGACTATCACTTCTCCAAAAGGCAATAAATGCAAGACAATCGTGTGGCTAACCCTGATGACATTGGGCCTCATTTCATTAGAGCCTTCAATGTACAGAAATGTACCGCAAAGCCAGACTACTGTTACGTGCAGCCTACCATACAGTCCTACGGACATTCTGAACAGGAAAGTCAAGCTTTTGAGGGCTAGAAACAGTAACAACAAACATGAAAAACATCAAATATATCTTGTTTACACATTAAAGCTATGCAGGTACTGCCAGCAATGATCGTAACATTTGCATTAAGATTTGCCAAGCAAGGTAGTGAGTGTCACCTACAAGCTTGTTTTGCGTGTGTTTTACAACTTATCAATAATAGTTCTTGATGAAATGAATAAAATATCAATTTATGAATATAAAGTGAAAAAGAACACATTATGCAGTATGAGCATTCTTTGACATTTTTACTTTAACCATTGCTTTTTAATCCATGTTTGATGGTAATTGTAATAACATAGAAGTGGTGTCCTCAGGCTGCACTCTTACACAGTGCACACTCCGCAGTACTTATTAGTGATAGCCTTGACACAATATACAGGTACCATTCAATTATGACCCACAGTTGTGTATGTATACTCCTCAAGATTCAGTGTGAAACAAACACCTTCATAAAGCGCAGTGCAGAGTAAAATTTTTCTTCGAAGACACTACACTTTCTTGACATCAAAGAAAGACAAAATCAAAATGACGATTATTTTTAGTTTCCCTTTTATTTTTCACTTTTACTTCGTTTACCGATGCTTACTAAATCTCAAGTGAAATTTATGAGTAGAAAGTACAGTATCAAACTACACCACTTTAAAACCAGTCAAGGATCTCAGGTTGGTGACCGGATACTTGCTTGCCACTAGCACTTTAATTAAGAGGCTCAGTGGCACCATACCTTCAAAAAAGAAAATCCCTGCTGCAGCAATTTTCGACTGCTCTGAGCCTTGGATGGAAAAATTTGGGTCAAACATAGCTGAGTAAAAAGTAAGAACAAATGTGGACACCTTAGGCTAGTTACTGTACTTACAGCAGCATTGAACTAAAGAAAATACCGAGAAATATGAAAATCTATGAGCCGGCGCTTTAGCTCTGTGAATCTATCTTGTTTTAATGACTCACATGGCAATAAACTCAGCAATGATGTTGAAAACTACAGTACCACGCCAGTCAATGCAATATGGGAAGATACCACAGAATTTAACATTTGACAACTCCGCAAAACAGTTAATGCCTACAGTATGTTTCCTTGAGTGTTTTTAAGGTGTGTGCATTACTTATTTCCCTGTTCAACTACACTAACTAAAATACAAAAACTACGGGCATTGACGCACAGTAGATGTTTAAGAATCCTAATTCATAAACTGGATCAAAGGTACCATGCACCCAAGGAATAATTCGGCCAGTCACATCACAATAATTTATAGCACAAAATGGCCAGGTTTCTGCTATGCAAATGAAAATATGGGTAGCAATTTTTTGTATCCATATTTCATTTCACCAAGAGTTTCTCCACAGATCTAAGAATTCCCTGAAAGTGTCACACAAAATTTGAATGTCACTAAATTATTCCCTGACATCTATCCTCTACAAGATTAGAGATGTCATTCAGTGAATTGCAAAATGGACTGCATTTCACTAGTGGACTAACAAATTTCACACACTTTTTAACACACTCCTTTAGGCAGGGCAGGAAGTATTACAAAGGCTATTAATTAGTAGCATGATAATACCACAGACTCAAGACAAGCTCTTACTGGAGCTACCTAATTTCACTGCTCATTGTACAGTAGGTAATGCAGTCAAATCCAGATCAGTCACATCTAAGTTCAGCTAAAAATACAGAAACCTTATTTGCAACATCAGCATTGGAGACATACATTTAAAGATCACATCATGCTATGCAAACTGTTGTGAGACACACATAAATTCACAGAAGATGATCGCTATATGTACAGAGCCAGTCCAGTAAGGTTTGAAGCAGACTCGCTTCACATTTGACACTTGTAACCTTGCCAATGAAGTAACCTTCCCAACAATAGTTTCTGCCCATTCTCTTGGGTGCACGCTTGTTCAGCACATACTGACTCTCGATTACAAGTTTGCAAGATACAGGTATGTGCAATCCCAATTTTCACAAACAGACCAGAGAAACACTTTCCCATATGCTTACAAAAACTGAGACCTGAATATTTTGTTTCATTGTAACACTTGGGTAATAGCTGCCCTTACCATAACTTTCATCAGGAAATGATATATTTCCCTAGAATGAAAAAATGGATGAATGCATGGTCCTTTAAGTTATGAAGCCAACTTAAATAGTGGCTGCTGATGGCACTTCGCTATATGGAAAGTCATGTAAGGTCTTGTACACATTTTTCACCTTCAAAATATGCATAGTTTTTTTATTTGTAATAAAACTGTATCCAAATAAGTTTTAATTCCATGTTTATTGACAGTTCACATTTAAATAGTTCACATTTTGTAAATCAACTTGTAAATCAATGTCATTGCCCAGTTGCTATACATGCCAATAATTCCTAAGTGCGATAAATGCAACTCCCGATTATCAAAATTTATACAAATATCAAAAACACACAAAAAAAACAAAACGCTGCCTATGCTCACATCTGTGACTGAAAATAAGGCCAGGCCTCGTTGATCTAATGATAATGAAATGTTTGAACCATGGCTAACACTTTCGGGTCAAGCTCTTAATTGGTTGTTTCACAATGCTTGTCACAACTCATTCCCATAGCTTACTTGTAATATGATGAAGTTGAATGTGAGTGTGAGGATTGGCAAAATCACTCACACAAACAGAATTTTCCAATTCACCTGCATATGCACAAATTGTAGAACAATACTTCTAAAATTTTTTCAGCTAACATAAAGCATGAAATAGGCCTACGCTAGATGCAATTTTCTATCATACACCCTAGCATGCCTTCTCTTTTCCATTTTACTTTTCTCCTTTTTTTTTTGCTGATTAGAGCAATGTTGTTTGCACTTTTATCTGACTTTCCCATGAAATGACACAATTGTGTGAGTAGTTTGCCTGTGTTGTACGAATGACCTATGCTTAACCGTAACTAAGGCTGTAAATTTAGGCCAACAATGTGATTACAGTTGACTGATGGTATACAAACCATGGCTTGCCATACCTGTTTGTAATGATAATTCTATTGCAAATTCAGCTTTGGATAACAAGAAAGGGCGCCAAAATTTTGCTCTTAAGCAGTGATAGACTATACAATATTATCAAAACTGTTGCAAGATATGTCAGTCGGATGAACACTGGCCTAAAGTTCGGATTAGGATCTTTATTTGATGGGAAAATTATTACGCTCAAGTTAGATAGCTACCTATCAAATTATACATGTGTCAAGTTGGATGTGCCCTGCCCAACAAAATTAATGATATGCCTGGATTATCCAACGGACTGTTGCACGAAATTAACATGACTTTGAAATGAAATGGTCAACATATTTTTAATCGATGGAGTGAACGGTTGGAAAGATACATTCTGAGCAACACATGAGAAGCGAATCATTTGTATTCTCTGTTGATGACACAGTTAAGATCGGCAGTTTTTCGCGAGGTTAAGAATTGTATTTTTCGATGGGTGTGCGTTACCAGCCGTCAATCAATGATACTACCAAAATAACCATAGCGGGAATGCAGAGACCTACCCAGCATTCCAGAAACTTACCTGATCAGATAATGTCCCCATCTTTCAAACCCTCCGAATTCCAGTGAAAGTAATCCAGGAGAGGAAGCTGTTGCAGATAAGAAAAGCCACTATGTTCGAAGAACGGCTTCTATCCGTAACTTTTGCACAAAATTCAACGGTTAAGGTGAAATTCCCTTCGTCCAAACGTTGTTAGTGTTGTGAAATTTGCTATGAAAGGTAAGAGAGAGTGGCCTTGAGTCGAGTATAGAATATAGCGCGCAGGCACGTAGTGGCCTAAACATAAATATTCAAAGAGGGCGCTAATGATTTTCACTGTGTATACATGAATAAGTTACTGTAGGAAACGAAGCAATCTGGATTGAGGCTCGGGCTATTCCCTATGAAAATTTGTTGTTTTATGGGCGTTCGCAAGAGGAAGGAGAAGATGAAGCAATCTCCCACCCTTGAAAATCATAAATTTCGGAAATTACTTGAAGAAAAAATACCATCAACATTTCTTAACAGTTCACTGGGCAGCGGTGCCACAAAAGTTATTTGCAGGGTCTGGACGAGGGACTCAAGACTCGACGTTCTTCAAAGGGGCGTAGCTAGAATACTTGTCCTGGGACGTGAATGAGGGGGATTTCAACGATTGTGACATGTAGTGTGATATGAAAATACGGGATGCCACTACTGCAGTGGCCCACCNNGACTGAGAATTGTGAGAAGACGTAAGTGAAGTGGCGCCATGGGTTGGTGCAGAGCTACCAGTAAATTTTGACATAAAATACCAACTAGATGGACAAAAATCACCTTTCACAGGCCAGCAGCATGTAAGCTCAACGAAATGGTGCTCTCATTATTTTCCCTAGATGCCAGTCCTCCCTCTTTCATTATTGGTAGTTTTCGGTGCAAAAGTGTGATAATGTCTGTACATTTGACTGAAGCACTTGAGCTCTGAAGGCTGAACATGCATTGGCAGCACAAACGTCATTCCTCAGGCAGATGAGGCTGGCATTAAGTTCTCATGCTTGCATTTCTCTTTAACTTGCCCTTTCTTTCTTTGTCTTCCCAACATTTTTTAATTTATTTTCTTTTTGCCTCTACAGCATTTTGAGCTGCAGTCACTGGACCATGAAGTAAGGATGGCAACGCCCTCGGTCCCACCCNNCCCCCCCCCTGCTCCCCTAGTCACTTTGCCACGCTTGAAACAGCTACGAATGAAATGAAAAACTAAAAAAATCCGTTTGTAGAAATAGGATGACATGTGTAAAACATGGACACGGTACAATGCAGTGGAAAACCTGAAACTCAAACTTGTGTAATAAAAAGAGGAATATGCGATGCAGTAACGGTGTGACTGAGGCCTTTACGACCTTCCTAACTGCACCCTGAAAGTTCCCTCTTTGCTATGCACCACACATGATGACATGTTCATGATGGCATCAAAAGTTTATACACCAATGAAATTCTTTTATTACCCCACTACAACAAGACGTCTTAGTGAAAGTGTTCACTTTCAAACCTGTGTTCTGAAGGATAAACTTTTCTTAGCGGAAAGTCACAGGGCTAAGATAATGGGGAGTGCCATGTCCAGCAGTGAGAGGCACTTTATCCCCCCAAATCCCCCCAAATGATAAACGAATATAATAAGAAAATGAAAGCGAAGGTAAAAAATGCAAGT
>VJOZ01121541.1:2697-13372 GCA_009801055.1 Stichopus horrens | reverse complement strand
TTTTTAGGTGTTTTGTAGAATTTGAGAAGCCCCATCACTCAGACCCCTTGTCCTATGGCTGCCCTATCCTGCCTGCTGTCTTCAATGCCTGTAAAATGAGGTTGGATTTGTCTCTGTAAAATCGTTCTCAATTCATTTTAACTGTGATATTTTTACTGTAGTCATTTCTTTTATTCTTGTCTCTTACCTCTTTAAGATACAATTTTGTCATTATTCTGGTTTCCAAATATTGATGTTGAATTTTGCTCTGAATTGAAGGGTTTTGTTAATCATCTTCATATGATTTTAAGTGATGCTGATGATTATGATGCTGGCAGTCAATTCAATACTTCAAGCAAAGTGAATTTACTCACAGTGATGCTGCTTGTAATCAACTCATTACTTCAAGTGAAGTAAATGCTCTGATACTTATGCTTGATTTGTTGTTTGGAGTGAAGCTCTACAATTATGTTCCTTGTAGTCAACTTGATACGTTTAATGAAGTGAATTTGCTGACAGTTGTGTTACTTGCCGTCGATTTGATACTTTAATTGGACTGAATTCTCTTACAGTTTCATCACTTGTAGACAAATTGGTACTTCAAATGAAGTGAATTGTTCTGACAGTTATGTGTAATACTTATAATTGGTTCAATAATGCAAGTGAATTTGCTTAGATACCTCTTTCTAAGGTGGACGATGTTTATACTTCATCTTCAGTGCGCGTCTGTCATGTTGCACTCCTCGTGTTATTTTGACCCCTTGCGATGACACTTCATCCGTTTCTTTCATTTTTTTTCCAGACTTTTACGAATGAACCTGGAAATCGAAGAGTACGACATCGATGCCCAACAGGCTCGAGCTCTCGAGGATATGCAAGAGAGCCGAAGGGAAGGAGCTCAACTCAAGACAAACAGGTATCGAGGTCATGTAGTTATGTTTAATGTACACATGATAGTGGCTCAATGAACCAGCAGCTCAACCCCCCCCCTCCCTCAGCACTCCAGTCCTGACAGGTACTCTACCAGCACAACTTTCCAAATTTTCTGTTCTTTTGCTTCTTTTCGAGATTGCTAGTCAAATTTACACAAATTATTAGCTATTTCAGAAAAAAAACATGAACATAGCAGAGTGGATTTCCTTAATATTTAATGCAGTACAGATGGAAGTTGTTACCATTTTCTTTGTGGCTCCCTTGTTCCAAACTGTATCTGCTACATTTTTGTAGAAATGTACTTTTTAAACTTGGAAGGTTCTTCAATGAAATTAACCTGGCAGTGCAGTCTCCAACACAAGGTTATTTTGATCCGTTCCTAAGCACTAGCCTATCTCAGAAAATTATATCAATTACAGCCACCTATATCAAAGTATCAAACATTTTCCGGATTTTGTCAAGGTTGCATGGTGGAGATGGTTGAAGATTTATTGCTGGGGTGTTCATGTTAAAGCCTACTCAAGTTACATTGGCAGATTAGACATAATTTAAGAATCAGATGATAAGTGTGAGGTAAGTGGACTTCACACAGGCAATGTCTGTGGTCACGATATCATTACAGGGACCTGCCAGAGGCTTTAGTACAACAGGTATCTTAATGGCAGCTGAGCCTAGCTTCAACAAACAGGGGCAATGTTCAGCTTGGCTTGATATTTGCACTTTATAAAAAGTTTGTGTTATTTTGATTATAATTCAAGGAGAATTCCAAATATTGAAATGTATGAAAAAAAAAAGGATCTTGGTTAATGGTAGCTAAAAGCTATGAAGAACAGGTACACTCTTGTTCATGTATTTCTTTCTTGCGGTTCTGTGACATGGCAATGTGTTGTTACACTAATTTATATTGACATCCTACAACTTTCTCTGTTTACAATGATACAGGGTGGAAGTGGCAATGAACCAGTTGGGATTCGTCAAGCAAGTCTCTCTCCCCCAGGCTGATCAGTCTTGGCTTGACCTCAACGTCACAGAGGTAAAGTTGCACAATTACTCAATGGACATTTGTAAAATAAGTGGAGATTGCAAACCTCTGTTTAGACCAAACATTTCCACAAGGTTTACACTTGTCCTGGGAAACCTTGAAACCCCTGGAAATTTAATCAGTCCATTCTCAGGCCTTGAAAGTCCTTGAATTTGTTCATTTCCACCATGTGCCTGGAAATGTCCTGGAAGACTTTTTATCTGAGATCTGTAGAAAAAACCCAATCTTTAACATCTGATAAAAATCACTGTAGTTAGTGCCTAATCGTGGAGATAAGTTGGGATTTATAAGAGTGTTGATGGCTGGAAAATGGAATTTACCACCTTCAAAATTCTCAGAAAATGTTTCTATAAAAATGTGCCAGAACCCTGTTTCCAGTTCCTTAAACTGTTTGCTTTAATTGGATTATGTTTCCATATCCTGTACCTTTTGCATAATTTGAAAAATTCTCGAAGTCACACATAACTTGTGAAATTGTGTCAGATATTTTTACCTTTTAGATGTTATCGTAAACATTGGTTCATAAGTGCACTGTAGAATACTATTGCACTTGAAGAATACTAGAGTACTGCAGAACATTTGTGCTTTTTAGAACGCTAGTGTAGTATACTGTACTATTGCATTTTAGAATTCTTGTGAATACAAGTGCAATGTGGAATACTTGTGCATTGTAGAATATTGGTTTACTGTGGCATACTGTTAAACTTATGAATACTGGGGCACTATAGAATACAATTGCAATATTGAGTACTTGAGCACTGCCGAATGTTAGTGGACTTTAGTATACTACTGCACTGTTTTTGGCTCTATAGAAGTGCAATGTAGAATACGTGTGCACTGTAGAACGTTGCATGTTCGAATACTGGCTCGCTATAAGAAAGAAGTATAATGTTATAGAATAGTTGTTAACCATAGAATACTGGTGTACAGTGGTGTACTATCGCACAAGAAGATACTAGGGCACTGTCAAAAACAAGTGTAATATAAAATAGCATGGAAGCCCTTATTTTTGTGCAACAAAACTGGAAAATAATCTGTATGTCCCTAGTTGATATAAAATTGAATGAAAAAGAAGATATATGGTGACATTTTTGACAGCTTGTGGTACCTTATACGAGGTGAAATTAGCAGTTGGTTCTAAAATGTTTGGTTGATGATGAAGTTAGCATCTCATCACCCTGTGGACAGTTTCTAAAATCCCATATTTTTATGCATGAAAGGGTGCACTCAAGCTTGGGCCTCTATGACTAGAGACATAAGGCTGTGGGCAGAAGGACATTCAAAGAAGAAAAATATGGTGGTTTTATTTAGTGGTCTGTCATGTTGCCCACAATAGGAGAACATTCATGTTTTAGAACAAAATGTGTTATTTTATAGTTTTAGGTGAAGCATATTGACCTTAAATTCAGTCATTTTGAATTAAGTATTTGTGGATCAGTATAGTGCAGAAAGTATGAAATCATACTATATTTGTGCACTTTGCAATACAAGTGTACTTATGTGAGCGCACTAGTGTACCATAGAACACAAGTTCACCAAAGAAATCCCCATTGCATTTTGATAAGGCCATATACAGCTCCCTCATCTTTTGTTTTAAGGTTGTCGATGGCAACAGGTTTTGGGCCAACTATGCTGATCAAGATGTCCAACAAGATCTTTTACATCTCTTGAAATTGATCAACACTGGGGGACCTGCATCATTGAAGGTGAGATTTAACATGTCTTTTTCAATTCCCAAAAGGTAACAGCCCCTTTTTTTATGCTGGTTTCCATCTGTTACATCAAATATATTTTCAAATTGATAGCATACCTACACTTGCATAGGCTTTTTTTCAAATCACAAGGTGTATATGTGACACTATTTTCTAATACAGGTAAAGAGAAAGTTCTTCTGTACAGAGCTTTAAATAAGTGTTGCTTTCTTCTCAAATGAATCTGACCTGTCCTCGAACCCTCCACTTTGGTGTGCAACTCACCGTTGTTACAAGAAAAGTGAATATTACAGAAATTGGTTCTTTTGGCTCTCAGAATTTGCAGCATCGGGCCAAGGTCGGCGATAACGTGCTGGCTCCGTTCAGAGACAGATCCGGTGAGCATTACTACCGGGCCAGGGTTGACAGAATCATAGATGAGAGACCGCCCTCTGCCATGGTAAGGAAAATTAATATTCCAGCAGACATGTTTTGTGTTCCTTACAATCGACACTTATATCTGGCTGCAAATGAATCTCGTATGATTGCATGCCCCCCATCCCTACAGTCGTCTGATAAGTTATTGGTCACTTGAACTCACAGATGCTTGATCTAATGGCAGCAAGAGAAGTGGTATTTCGGGGAGTGGAAAGCCAAGTCGCAAACACAATTATTTAGTGGTAACAACAACAGTGCAATCTTTGCTTTCATACCTTCACTTCCGTTGTACCACCATTTGTGATAATGATGAATCATGGCCTTACTAAGGACAAGTTAAATTCAGAACTTAAACCAGCCTGTAGTGCTATTGTAACATTTTGAATATTCACAAGATCTGTTTATGTATGAGATCCTCATTTGAGTAGTATGCTACAGTTAGTGAACAGAATGCAGCCGTATCTTACGTAAGCAACTAAAGGGGTATACAAGTGAATGCACCCCATGTCTGCATTCCCTCCTCCTCCATGACAGTCCACCAAACATTGCATAGTTTTTGTTTGTTCTTTGTGACTTAAAGGAGTTATGGAATACCAATTGACAAGAACCTATTGTCATGCCAAGTGACAAGAACCGATTGTTATGCCAAGTGACACTTTTCTCTGTTCCAAAGTACCCTCAGCATGGATTATAATATGCAGACGACTAGTGTGTGAAGTTTAAAAGCAAATATGTTGCTATTGCTGTTGATATTGATCGCCCGTTCTGTTTTCTGTTTTACCACCAGGTGTTTTTCCTGGATTATGGTAACATATCTCAAGTTCTTGTCAGCACATTGAAAGAGATGTCTGAAAGACACATGGAACTTCCATTCCAGGTAAGCTTTTCACTGGTATCATCAAATTTGTATGGTACATTAAAGATATACATGTGCATCCTTAATAGGGGTTTAGCCAATGTGGTCTTTATCTGCCAATCAGTTGGCGAATGTTTTTATCACAAACATCAGCTGCTATCAGGGCAGACATTTTTGCTATCTTGCATGTTTTCTCCTGAAAATTCTTTTTGTGTATTATGTAATTGCTGTAGTACTTTTAACATTATTCCAAAAATCGTCCCAAATTTTGCAGGTATACTTCTACTTTTTCAGAGGGAAAACAGCCCTCGTGGGACATTTCTAAATTCCTATCCTTGTTCATGGATTAATAGGTCACTGGTGCAAATACATTTTCAGGTGGCTGAACATCAACAAACACAAACACCTCTAAATTTTGCCAATTGGATGTCGCATCGATAGTGCCAAACATTGGCCCGATCTTCCATCTGATCTGATTATCCATTGATCTCTAGTCCTAAGATGTGATAGGTTGCGTGAGATATATGTGGCGTGGCTCTTTTTTTTTTTCCTTTTTTTTTTTTGAAGGAAGAAATTCAATAATGCCGTGACCACTGAGACAATGTAAATTTGTAAAACACCACTTCAATACAGATTGTTACCATGTCAACAGGTCATTCTGTGTATCATTTTACAAAGTTTTGTTACACCTCTTGTAAAGCTTATGATATTCTCTCAAAGTCGCAAGTTTGTGATATGGTATGTGTCGTTCATTTTCAGGCAGTCGAATGTCAGCTGGCAAACGTCAAACCAGCCCCGGATCTTTCTTGTGGTCAGTGGCATCCAGCCGCAAGGGAATGGCTCATGAAGGCTATATTAGAGGAGGAAGTTTTAGCAAAGGTGAGATTTGCCATTGACAATCACCTGAAGTTGTTGATTGTAAAGGGTTTCACTGGTGAAAAGATTGGAATTTCATAAAATAAAGTGACCTTTGCACTCTCTTTATTGGTGAAACCATATATTAATGGCATTTGGATATATATAAAAACTGTCTTTTTCCAAAGTGGTGCATTGCATCATGGGAAATCTATGATGCCATTCCAGTCATACCAATTGCACATCAATTGTATTTTTCTGGAATGTTGACTGCTGTAGAATTCATCACAATACTGTAGAAGTTGTGACCATTATTTTCATATTTTAGGCTCCATCTGTAACGAATCCAATATAGTTTTTCACTGGTACCAAATTTCAAGATTAAATAGGCAGCTCAATTTCAAAGAACAGAAAAGAGTCTTTGCAGTAACGTACCAGTGTGTCATATGACATTTTGTAACCTTGGAGCAACTGGAAACCTTTCTCGACCAGCTCTTAAAAGAGCAATATGTTCAGTTGTAAACAAGATGTTGTAGTGGGGTTTGAAGAAAATACCAAAAATATGAAAAAAATTTTTGCATTTATTTAACATCCCCTGAATTGTCACTGGAATATTTCATAAATGCAACCAGTTGTCAGTCATACAGAAACCTGTTGGTGAACCTGTGAATATCATAGAATGCCATCTCATTTAGAGCCAAGCACCCCTCAGTTTTGTACTTAGTTTCTCCTCTGCTATTTTTCTGATGTTTTTTTTATCTTTTTTACAAGGAATCGTGCATGTAAACTACTTATCGATCATGTGAAAACACAAGCATCTTCAGGTGTGTTTGAGACAGAAGTTGACATAGATCTTCACTAGAAGATTATGATCGAAGGTTATGATAGACTTTGGTTGAAAATCATGAATTGGTCGTATGTTGGCTCAGTGCATGATGTGTGGTGATGAGGTATTTTTCTGAGTAAAAACATTAATGAGCACTGACACTTGCTTGTCATTATGAGTGTTATAAAACAGTGGGACATAGAACAATTGATGAACAAAAGAGATTCCAAACAAAACATACGTTACAGAGAAGGAAACAATGGCAGCTGTTGTACGAAAGTCTTTCGTTTGTAAGTATGGAAAACAGGCATAGACTGATTGAAGTAGAAGAAGGGGGCTTAATATTGGTAGACAATTGAGACATGAAGACAAAAAAAAAGAACAGAGATTCACGAACAATAGAGTGTTAAATAGAAACAATAGACAATCAGGAACGATCCACATCCATATTAACATACAGCAGTCATATGCACAGATATACATTTGTAAAACTTATCTCTCTGTTGTACACTTAGTCACATCTCCTCTCATATTTGTTGTTCTATGATCCGCCTTCATGTGTCTCACTTTCTTAGTTCATATGTCTTACGTGCTTACTTCATGCATCTTTCCTGTTTAGTTCATGTGTCATACCTTCTTAGTTCATATGTCCTACTTCTTAGTTCATGTTTCTCACTTTCTTAGTTCATATGTCGTACCTTCTTAGTTCATATGTCTTACCTTCTTAGTTCATGTGTCTTACCTGCTTCCAGATCTTCTCAGTTGTCTCAGGAGTTCTTCATGTTGAGCTTTATCAATGCATGGTGGACGGACAAGAGATGGACCCACCTCTCTTCATCAACCAGATGATGGTAGACAAAGGTTTTGCTGTTTTCTGCGAGGAGCCTTACATCTCCAAGGTGAGTTCACTCAGAGAAAAAATACCAATTGATACTGTGATGTCTTGTACCTGGGAGATTAAGTGCCTGTTGTTCCATTCCATATTTGTGAACAAACTTTTGATATCAATTTTGATGGTGTAGTATTATGGTTGCACTGATTGAGCAACGAAGATAAGGACAAATATAGCTTGGATTAGAGCAGTAATTTGCATCCGTCACCGTGATTTTACAAAACGTTGTGACTAAAATACCATAACTACAGATATTGCAAGCTTTTCTAGCAAATTGTTACTTAAAGTAATGAAGTAAATGTTGAGGAATTCCACCTTTCCGCTTTGCAGTCTCGGAAGATGCTTTCTGATAACTCTGAATAAGTTATAAATCTTTAAAATAAATTTGTGTCTTATAATAATAGGACCAGCTTCTTCCAAGTTCTAACTTGGCATTGGTTGTCCTCCCATATAGAATAAGCTAGTGTGCCGGATATGTATGTAATACCAATGCAGCACACATGAGGATTATTTATAAATGATTGTATATAAATGAATCTTTTTTTGGTGTTGCTGATATGTAAACATCACATCAGTGATTGATTGCATTGGAAACAGTTGTTTGCTATAAGTATCAAAGGAGTTGATAGGGAATTTTCGACACTTGCTTGTAAATCAAGTAGATACCTTTGTTACTTTCTTATTATCATTCTTTAGTGAAAAAAAACCTTAGTGAATGTCCTAGTTTCATAGTTCTGTAAGCATTGAACTGCAAACTATATGGACGTTACAAAGTGTTTGAATCCAAATCGCTGTTTTGACTCACGTGAAGTCACAAAATGGGAAAGAATATACCATCCACACAGAAAGTCATGTTCCACTTATTCTTTTCCAAATGTCTTTTAGTGTAAAAAGGTAGCCTATATCAGCTAGAGTCTTGTCCACAGGATACTGTGCCCTCTATAACAGATCGAAGAGTTTTGTCTGGTAATATTTCTGCTGTGAAAGAGATAAATAACTCTATCACAGTCACTCTTATTCATCCGGATGAAGCAGATGATGGGAGGATGCTGTGCCACATTATTGTGTCCAATTTAAGTGACATATCTGACAACTTTAGACATAACGTAAATAGACGTATTAAACGGGAAGCTTGAAGTCGCAAGT
This sequence comes from Stichopus horrens, assembly GCA_009801055.1. Lineage (NCBI taxonomy): Eukaryota > Metazoa > Echinodermata > Holothuroidea > Aspidochirotida > Stichopodidae > Stichopus > Stichopus horrens. Next base: position 4,714 of record VJOZ01121541.1, on the reverse strand, counting down.
GCTGTTTTAGATTTGTTACTCTTTCCGTGAAAGTACAGAATCATGTTTTATTGTTTTTGCTGATTTGTATAACATCAAACACAACATATATAACACTCTTGGGTGTGACTCCAAGAATTTATCAAGTTATGGTTTCATGTAGTTATGAAGACCCAACTGAAACATGGATGTAAATGACAAAACCGTTTTGTTTGTATTTTTAGATGTCTCACATCCAGAGAGAAGAGGAAAGGTCATGTAGATCAATCAATTCTGATTGGATGGATGCACCGTTGCTCGACGAAAGTCCACTCAAGGACCTCAGAGTCAAACGAAGGGTAAGCCTGTGTGTTGTTGTTGTCGTTGCCGTTGTTGTTGTTTAGTCTATCAACCTCCTTGAAACAGATCAGGTGTCATTATGCACCAAATGGGTAGATTTCTGGCTTTTGTTAACACAGAAGGGAAGCAGGTAACATTATATGACCAAGCTGTTTTAATTGGCTTTCTGTTTAGCTAGTATCCTTCCATTTGTAATTTTTGTTTACATATGCTGTTCTACTCCTTTACAACAACTCGTAGGTCAAGCTCCAAGGTCCGTTCAGTCCCTACGAGATCAATTTCAGCAGTATGACCAGAGTCGGAGGACTCAAGTAAGTTACCAATAATCTTATTTCAACAGGTGTTTGTGAATAATAACTCTCTTTTTCAAGTCTGCCCTGCTGCACTCAAGTGTAACAGCTTCTCTTTGTTAGATCCTATGAGATCCCAGAATTTAGGTTAGCACAATTTGACAGCATCCCAGAGTTGAGCCTTAATTTTCTTGATCATATCTACTCCTTCATTCTCCCAGATTTGGATGCATTCAGTTTTACATTGTCTCTTTGGTGGATTATGTACCCCTTCTTTCCCCTAGAGATGTCTCAGTACCATGTGATTACTTCCTTTCCATAGACTTTATTACCCCTCACAAGTTGGGTCATACAATTTGATAGCATATTTTCTGTCGATCATAATAATTTTCATTCTCCCATATTTGGGTTGATTTAATTTCATAGCATCACTTGTAAGGATCATATTACCCCTCACATAGAGATGAGTCACTTGATCTTGTAGAGTTGGTTTTATGAAATTTCCATGGACTTTATTACCACCTCTTTCTCCTTAAGTTGGGTCAATACAATTTAATAGCATCATTTCTATGAACCATATTACCCCTGACTCTTCCAAAGTTCGTAGGGTTAATACAATTTTGATAGCCACATGCCCACATTCACTCTCCTTAAGTTATGTCAATACAATTTTATAGCATCATACCTGTCAACTATTACCCCTGACTCTTCCAAAGTTAGGGTTAATACAATGTTGATAGCCATATTCACTCCTACAGTCCTACATTTTCCTGTCCTTAAGTAAGGTCAATACAGTGATGATAGCATCATTTCTGTTAACTGTCTTACCTCTGACTCTTCCAAAGTTAATACAGTTTTGATAGCCATATTTCCTCCCACTTTCCTACATTCCTTTTCCTTAAGTTGGTTGGATCAAATACAATATGATAGCATCATTTGTGTGGATTGTATTTCCCTTCACTCTCCCAAAGTTATTGTAGATACAATTTTGATAGCCACATTCCCTCTTCTCCCCTTTCTCTTATCTCAGGACTATCAGGGTGGAGAAGGACAGCGTGAACTCCGTGGCTCTCTCGTCAGATCCCCAGGAGCACTACGAGAAGATGATGATCGCTTCCAACATCAGAATCAATAACGATCACAACATCCTCCTGGTGCGCGACTCCACCATCATGCCAAACATCAGGGGTCTCCCCGCATTGTGCTGCATGCTCTTTGCTCCGACGATCGAACTCAGGTGAGGAGCAAAAAGCAAAATAAAATAAACGTCGAGTGCCTCCACCTTAGCGATTGGTCCCTGTGTAGGGGTACATCCAGGAGTTTTGTTTGGGGGGACACATACATATGTATATTTTTTTATTCACACATTTTAGGAGAGTGACGTCCATCAGAAGGATTTACGTAAAAAC
>VJOZ01121379.1:0-14261 GCA_009801055.1 Stichopus horrens | reverse complement strand
CTTCTAACTATTTTGTCCTAGACTCACCAATTGGTAGTACGTTCACCTCTCCTTATTTAGTCTTATCATCAACCTGACGATGGAAGTTGACCTTCCGAAACATGTATTTTTATTATAATCTTTGTGTACATTGTTAATATATTGATGTTTTCCATCAAATATCGAGAGTGGGGACAGTGGACGTCTGCACGTATATCCCCCTCTAAACGCTGCGCAGCATGTCACCTCGGTTCTGTAAGCTTTCCTGGATGTCATCCAAAGTTCCTGCCATTTTTGTGAGCAATACGTTTTTATTTTCTGCTTCTCCTCTTAAAATTACAACTTTTGACACACATTCAGTAGCACTAGCGGCAGAATGAACAAGTGCAGGACGGTCTGAACGGATGGTAAACTTGTTTAGTTAGGTACCCCCTTGTCCTCACCTAGCCCTCACGCTTATATCCTCAGACCAGGTTGAGATTGACTTGGCTGAAAATTGTGAAAGTAATGGCACTGTCCTTACGTTGCGTTTGTCTTTTGAGTTCGCGTGCATCAAAGATACCAACAAATTTGCATAAATTAACATCGAGTAGGAAGGTAAAGCATTGAAATCGGAAAATGCGTACTTGCTGTCGTCGTTGGGATTGTACAACTTTATCTTTTTCATCGACATCCTAACGTTACTAAGTACTGACTTTCCCCTAGTAACATTTGTCAGATCAGCTGATATTTGTAGCCTAGCCTACAGCATACGTAATACTAAGTAATTGCACCTATGACCTAGAAAGAATGACAAATCCCCTTGAATGACGCACCCCTAGTTATTGCTGAAACTGCATTACTTCAGACAACCTCATCTATTTTGCTGAACGCTGATAACATAGGCCTAATCCTTTAAAGTAGTATGTTGTTGATGAGGCCTGTTACTGATTTACTAATGCTAATTTCATGGCAGCTGTTTATGTCTCTGCTATGTTGCTCAAATAGTTTTTTATGCTGTGCAATTGTTTGTAAGTTTCTTGCTCACTTGTCTATCTTTCTGAGTTCACTCTGTAACTGGCAGTCTGACTCGAGTCACTCGACGCATGTCATGGCCATAATTTAACTGCTGTGTGTTTTAATATTACCATTTTGCTATAACCTTACACCAGACCTTGCCTGTCACCTCTTTCCGTGTTTGTGTTCTCAAAGCACACCTTGCTCTGCACCCATATATGCATGTTATTGAAGGACTCGCCCATCTCTTCCACCAGCAATTCTGGTGCATGGCCAACGTTACATTAGTGTTAGTGTTACACTGGTTCTTTGATAAGGGTTTTCCACCCTTGCCTTTAGGCTAACAGCTTGATATTGTAATTTGAAATTTCACTTCAACAAAACAACCCAGAATACACGTCAAAATGTCACTGTGTCTCCAAAATGATGATCCAACTGCTAGGAATATGTTTACATGATACATATTAACATATACCTCATGGCTGATGCTACTCTGGCATTGACTTTACTTTGATACAACACCACAAAAGTTACAATGTGTTAATTAAGGTGCATTAAAATACTACTATCAGTAACAGCCAGGGTTGTTTGATTTAAATCAAGCTGATCAAATCATGATTCAAATCATGATTTTGATCAAACAAAATCATGATTTAAATTGATTTTATTTTTTATGATTGTATTGAAAGTTCAATTAAGAGTAACTTGGTTGGCCGCTCCTCAAAATTCAGCCATATACTTGTACAAATTTAATGTGGCTCGCTTTAAAATCTTGTGTCTCTCGCCATACTCAGAGGTTGCAGACAGGTTCAAAAGTGCAAGGGTTTGGTGCTGGTACAGTAGGCAGGGAACTTGGCTTAGTTCATTGTAGAATATGTTTGTGATCAGTTGATGCACCAAATGCTTTCTGTAGTTAATATTGCTTGGTTATCTATCATCCTGAGTGCTGGTTCATTAGTTGATATTATGATCATTCATCTTCTCTATCATTTCAGTGTCTGTACACTACTGTATTTCATATACACCAATAAACACACTTTCGTATTCTCTAGGTAACTAGTCTCGTTTGTTCAATTACTGGACGACATAATTTAAAAATTTTACAGCATGGTGACACCATGACTGGGAGGTACCAACTAACAAAGATGATATCTTCAGTTAGAGTCTGTGCAGGTGTGCGCCTTATCGTCTTTACAGTCAGCGTTTGCAAGCTTTGGAACTCTTTACCTGAAACAGTTGTGGAAGCTTTCAACAGACTGGATAAGCATTGTTGCAAGCGTGCCTTTTGCTTTCACTATGACTGTGACGCTAATTTGCTTTCCAGTTCACTCTAACATTGATCTGGACGAACAGGCTACTAAAGCCTTTCATCCAGTATTCATCATAGTATTCATATATGTAGTATGTTAAAAATATTTGGTAGTATGTTAAAAATATTTGATAGTAATTCAATTTTCAAAACTACTATACTGCAGTTATGAAAGAGTAAAACAGTGTGTGTATTTAGAGCACCGCACATATACCCAACTCAGTACAGGTACGTGCCATAGGGACATCAAATAAGAGGTTTCCATGTAATGGTTTAGGGTAATGATGCCATAAGATGCATTTGTGCTAACAAGTGTGAAAAGAATAGCAGTGTAAAAAGTTAAAACTACATTATGTTACCCAAGGAAGTTATATCGCTTTAATATTGATGTTTTCAAATGATTATGTTGTAGATAACATCATCAGCCTCTTTAATGATCGATGATATCAGGTCAGAAGGGGAAAAGTCATGGGTCACAAAGTTCCTCAGAGGAAGTGGACCTGCTGCCGAGGTGGAAGACGACGAAGAGACAGTTGAAATCGAACCACAGTACATGGACTTATTAAGAGAGAAGAAGGAAAGCTTCATAGAGAAGTAAGTGTCTGTACTGGAGAGTTGGTAGCCAGGACAGAACTGTGATAAAGTGGTGAGAATATTGCAGTCTTCAAATATCTGCAACTGTGGAACACTGTCATGTTTAAGCAGCACTTTGCTTCGTTCGATGAAACTTACGAAATACTGACAAACCTTCCAAGATTTTTTCACGTACTGGTACAAATGCCAAACTAAAACAATCACCATATCCTAGGTGCAAAAGAAACATTACAGAATAAATAATCAGCAATTCAATTTGTGACCAGACACTTTTCACAACAGTATTATCCACATGAAAATGACTGTCAGGGTCCAAAGTTAGAACCATATTCAGTGTTTGTAACTAGTGGAGTGTGATTTGATTAATTATGCTAATTGTTACCATTTATGTGTTTATTCAAAATCCAAATTTATTGATCATAATGATATGGATTGGTGTGCCCCTTTTAAGGATGAAAGCCCTTAGATCTTTCAGGATTGCCTGTTTGATAATGTACAGCAGTTTGCTGCAGCTAGAAATGCTCCCTTTTTTATGGTCTCATGGATCTGCATTAGTGGTAAAGTGACTCAAGGGTTGATAGTTTAGCTTGCATTAATCCTTCCTCCATGTCTGAACACACATTTGCATACTTAACTATGCACTTTTGGAAGAACTTTCTTCTTTTAGTGGGCATTTATCTTGAACAACTGTACAGTGAGGTGTTTTATATCAATTGGTTGTTGTCAAGTCAGTGACAAACCCCAACAGTGTCATGTGTCAATGTTATGGCATATGTGAAATGCATTTAACAGCTGTGATATATACTTTCTTTTCCACTTTGTGTCTCATTCCCAGTTTCCTCATCTGTAGTGAATGTTAGCTTCCTTCATCTTGGATGCCCAAAATTTTTAATGTACAACAACATTTTACCATATGCAAGAGTGTCTCCTAGACAACAAGATCAGTTGGGACTATTAATTAATCAAATGTGGATTTTTTTTTTGTTCATCATCCAATTATTCTTGAATGCAGTCTGTGACAAGTGAATTCATATTGGCTTACAGCATAGTGCAAGCAGGTCTATTAAACCGACAGTCACCAAACTGTGGGATTCATCCCACTTTTCACCTGAAAATGTGAGTGGGATGCCTAGCTTTTCGATTAAAAAAAATAAGATAAAATTATAAAACACGTTCTGTTCTGTAGAGACTCAATCAAAAGTTATGACAAGTAAACACCATTTTTAGATTTTAGAAAAAGAAACTCTAATCACAATGTTATTTGCAGGATCCAGCATTTAAGTGGGTCACCGGCAATAGAGTTTGGAGACCAGTCAGAACGCTGCATTCAATAACCTAAAAAAATTAAGTTTTTTAACTGTAATGACAAGATTCTGTGGAAGTAGAGCTGTAAAATTTGCATGTCAGTTACCTGTTTCACAGTTAACTGCTATTTAGTAATTCCACATTAACATGCACAGTGATGACACTGTGGATTTTGCTTTTATTTGGGAGTATGCCATCATTATATTCAGATCCAATGACATGATTTAATTTGTCATATGTTTTCTATTTTGTGTCTTGAATGTCAGCCATTTTGGGGTTTTAGTCAATTTAAATGTTCTTTATCATACCTGGATTTCATTTTTCAGACCAGACACTCGCAAAAGAGTCTACAGCCCTCCAGAAGACCTTGAAAGTGCTATTTTGGAAATCACTCTGAAGGTTTGTCCAGAGTTGACTCCAGAAAATTGGCTGTCACAGGATCTAAGGGACCCATCCATAAAATATCAGGTGAGAACTACAGTAACTTCCAGTTTCCTTGTAAGTTGCAATCTATCAAATGTGTCTTTCAAGAAAGTTAGTTGAGGAACTTTGAAATGGAATGTTACATTGAGTATGAATCAATTCAGTTTTCTCGGAGGAAAATGTCTGGAGGATTTAGAAACAAGTTTTGACATTATCAGTTGATCCAACATTTATCAGTGGAAAGCAGAAATGAGCTTCTCAGTTCAGTCTGGTGGCAATGTCTCATTTTAGGAAAAGATAAGTTTCCTCATATGTTATTAAATGTTTTTCATTGTTTTCAAGTGAAAACTTCTTTCATTAATTACAAGCATCATATTGCTTATGGTGGAAGTCAGAGTTTATGGTGTTCGTCAGATACCTCCTGCACATAGGCATATCTCAGAAACATCTATCCTGAAAAATCAACAAGAAATCATATAACTGCAATAGACGTCACCTTGCATCTGACTTTCTTTTACATAATTTAAGGTTTTCTTTTTTTTATGAAGACCTCCGTAATTCAGTGGTTATGATGTTGGCTTATTAATTGTATTTTGTGCAGGTCTATTGTAGGTTTACCTCAGGTGAAGCAAAGATTGGATATAAATCGCTGGGTGGCAAGTAATCCCCTTTGAGGTGGCTGTGGTTATTACATAAAAATTTAAAGGCACCCTTAGACACCGAAACGTAAAAGCGAAACTTCAGAATGTGCTTGGACAGGAGATATACCCTGAAATGTTAACAAATAATCATAAAGTGTGAACCCTGCATTAACATGACAGTGTTGTTTACTTTCCTTAATGCAGATCCTTACAGAATGTTTTGAGCGTTTTAACCATGACGTCCCCAACTTTCTTCTGGATAAAATGTCAACGATGAAAGAAGTCGTGGACTTTTACACCCAGCCTGTCAAAGACACCACCAAGTTTGACGAACTGAGTACGAAGGATTTGCCTCCCAACCTGAAGATTCATTGGGAGTACCAGGACGATTCCCAGCTCGAGCTTTATCAAGAATATTTAGATTACACCCGAGTCAAGAAAACTGGACCTCCGTCAAAGTATCCCTTTAAGGATACACTGTTTTAGCATCTGTCACCGAATCAGTGGTGACCAATCTCTTGTCTCAAGGTCTCTGATGATCAGAATATGGTCTCTTGTGATGAACACATGAAAGACGATACAGGAGGCCAAGTCTATCATCTATGCACTGTCTATACAATGATCTCTATCCAAATCTAGAGAAGGGTCTATTAGTCCTTGGAGTTTGATGAACAGGTAGTGAAGTTTTGCAACCTATTTTTGAACTTGATACCATCCAGTATACCCGGAATGTTAGACATGTGTACAGACTTGGCAAGGGATGCAGACTTAACTACTAGATTGACTGTCTGCAGCTGCAATTCTAACATCGACTGACAGATGCGGACATACGTTGCTCAGGTAGTTATGTTACTGATGAATTGAAAGACAAGTACATAAAAATCAATTTGTACTCCAAGAATGTCCAAGCTGTGGACTGTCTGTTCCCCTTTCTTGAGGTTCTCAGGGGAGGTATTCATAAAATTCAATTAGTCTGTGCAGATGTTTGTAAAACCTCATCTAGATATGTATACATGACTCTTGACTTTCTCTGGGAGGTTTTTATATCGGTCATTGATAGTGTCGAAACTCTATTGTATGCAGAGGCAGTGTAAGCTCTTCTTGAGCTGTTCAAGAAGAGCTGTTCAACCGTCACCTTGAGGTTCTCATGGGAGGTATTAGTAACCGTGACTGTTGGCTGCAATGTATGTGGAACGTCTTGTTGGCATGTTTATCCTTCACTGTGGATATTCTCAAGGGAGGTAATGGTAGCAGCGGCAGTGTTGTTTTCAAATGTATGTGGGACTTCTCTTTTGGTGTAAGTTCCTCCATGGAGGTCTAAGTGACAGCATTGTGTGCATTTATGTGTGTTGGCTCTTTCAGGGAATTTCATTAAATACAAGAAAGAAAAGATTGCGCCAAATGCCTCAAGTGTACTCGTTTTTCTCATCCTCTTTTCATATTATGTATTTTCCATCTCTGCTGCTTGACAAACTTCTGAAATGTAAAAGAACATGTAAGCTACAAAGTCTCGGACAAAACTGACCAGAGCCCCTTCCTTGCTTTTCTGTTGAAAGAGCTGATGGAACAACTGACTGTCAGTTTGAATCATGTTTCACAGATTATTTTTCACAATCATGACCTCAAACTATTTCAATACAGTTGGATACTTTCAAAAGTTTGAAATGCAAAGATACCATTTTTCTGTTGGCAAGACAGGGTATGTTTTCTGTTTCTAATTACAAACCTCATGAATTCACAAACACATAGAAGAAAAACTTCCTGATTTTCCTCTCTCTGGATGTCATGTGCTTGGGATGTAATGATTTAAAGTTAAAGTGCAATTTAAACAAAGACACTAATCAAAGTTTTTTCTGTTGACCCAACAAGATAAGCTCCTTTCACCATCTACTACTTAAGGAGGTAGTGAAACATGTTCCTCGAGAACTAATTTTACTTTTGGTCCAACTTTCACTCTTGTGTAAACTGGGTCAGAGTATCGTGGCCTGAGCACTCATATCACAATGTTGTGTGAGGACCCCTACCTCACAGATGAAAGTATTGTCCCAAGTCAGGATTGGAATTTCATCATATTCTTTACATGCTGTCTCAGGGGAAAATAATCATGACAAACTGCTTGGAAACCTAACAACAAATTTGTTCAACTACAACCAAGGCTTCTAAATGGTCAGTTAACAATTGCCAAAAACTGAATGGGCAAGGCAGGAAACAGTGTGAACAGTTTAGCAGTTGCTTCTTAGCTGATCTGTGTTTGAAATCATAAGCAGTCAATCCATTTCAATTAGCAGATGACAAGCACATACTGCATTGATGCATACATAAGGGTATATTACAACCTTTTGATGTATTTTTAAGTTGTAGGAAGGATATGCAGAAATCTTTTGGGCCAAGAACAAAATGTGGAGCAATTCTGATTACAATGCTTACATATAAACTGAATCACAACTAGGCTTTCCTGGCCCTAAGAATATGGTGGAAACCTGATTTATTTCCATTCCTTGGTGTGGTACCTGAGACTGTTAAGGCTGGTGGAAAACTTGCCAACATGTGATGATTGCAAGTGTGTATATGAATCGTACTGGAGTGTGTAGCCGTCACTTCAATTCTCCAATCATATTTCCATGTTTGTCACATTCTACTTCATTGCATCATGATGTATTTTCTCTCCTTCCTACATGCAATCAATAAAATGCTTATTGTTAATACATCTCCATGAGTGAAATAATGAGCCCAACTTTTAAAACAAGTCACAAGGTTTTAGCATATTGGGGGAAATAAAGATAACCTTTTACTTGACATTTTCAAACTACCTTTGCTTTGAAGAGATAAAGGCAGCACTCAGTACACTCTGCATAACAATTTACTGACACCACTGGAGTCAACATTCATTCAGCTACCCTTCAGAATGCCAAACATGTGTAACAAGACTAGAGATTTCTGGTCTGACATTCCACAGACAAATCTTGCTCATGAACATCCTGTTTCTTACTGTTCAAAGATATAAATTAATGAGTTCATCACTGACAGCTGATGGCGTCAGGACCCCCAAGTCAGTGAACAACAGAGTGATGTAAGAGGGAGGTGTGTAGTCAATTAACGGATGTTCCTTGGTTAGATCCAAGTTGTCCCGCAATGTCGAAGCATTGTACTGTGAGGGGCAAAGAGAGAAGAAGATATCAATTTTGCTGCGATCTGTTCGATGGTTCTGTATATCGTCACTGAAAGCAGGCTTAATTACTCATCTCTCACAAGATTGTAGTATGCTCGCTTTGAGATAAACACCATGTTCATAAACCATATCCCTTTAAGAAAGATAGAGTATTCAGTTAAACTGCTGCATGGAACAAAGAGACCTATGTCCTTTGGTATTTCTTTGATATATAGTGATCAGAGCTTACATACATATACCTATCGAGATGACTTGAATGTAATGCTGATCTAATTTGACACTGCCTCTTTGTTGAATTTTTGAAGACAAAACTTATCACAAACGAAACTTAGTGTTCCACATATTCTCTGAAAAAGTGGTTTTAGTGAAGAAAAGTTATCCCACTATAAGAACAAAATTCTGTGCTTGAATTGAATTAATTGAATGATGGCAAAATAATTCACAAAATCTGTAAACAAGCTAGGGAGTCAGCTATAAACATTTTACCAATTTCAACAAAGAAAGTCAATGTTAATATAAAATTCACACAACAAAAGATATTATTCTAACAAACTGTTTTAGGCACTCATCTAGAGCATTTGTAATTTCAGATGGAAAATGACCTGATATTTCTGTCTGTGACTTCATTCACTGTGAGGAGTGAAAACTATTGATGCAGTTTGTAATGGAATTGGTTTGCCTTCCAAACAGTCTAGTAATGCCACAATGAACTTCTGCCAAGATGGGATAACTGACATAAACAGAATTTCAAAGGAGGTCCACTGGTCCAGTATTGCTATTCCTGGTTTTGGTGATTAACTTCACTGACGACAGTGTAGTCTTTGTGCAGATCTTAAACAAGTCTGTGGCAAGTTACAAAGGAGTGTCATCCAACCTAAAGTGCACAGAGATATTACTGATATAATGCAAGAACCTGTCATTATCATCATTAACCTACCTTGAATTCATTCGGAACATCTTGCTGATTCAAGGGGTATATCATCCGTACAAACTTGAAACATTCCACCACTACGTAGAATGGTTTGTTGGATGCTTTTGCACATATGCCCATTTGATAGGTGCCAATCTGAGATGGAGGAAAAACAAAATAGACAGCATTACAGGGTGGTTCATATACAAATGACCAATACTACACATCTTCAACTATATGGTTCAAACTAGATAAGACTTCAACAATTTCATTGGACCATCGTTGCAAGTAAACTGACTTTGGTGCAAAGACATCAGTAGTTCTTTGAGGATTGAGCTTTTGAAGTACTTTAGTCCCATCAATTGAAGTGGATAGGGTACAGAAGTTAACATACAACTTTAACAACAGAGTTGCTCAGTTAGCGACAGAGACAATTGACAGAAAAAAGGCTCAAGACAAAATAGTACAGACAGGCAACAAACAATAATTGCAACTGAACAGTTGCCTACTCTTTCCCTCTTTCACTGGTTTGTCGAGAAAGCTACTTTAAATCTCACATACATAAAAACTTGTGACAACACTGTCGCAAATGGAGTACAGACTAAGTCGGCAATTACAGGATATTTTTGCCGTTGACTTTTGGTTGCTAGATCCAGCTATTGTTGATCCAGGAATTCTTCATTTGAATTAATCCCAAACTCCTAGTAAAAGGCATCTGTAGTAAACTGTAATGAACAGAATACAGCAAACACAATAAATATAGAAGTTGTAAGCTCATTTCAGTCTTGAGGTTGGCTGTTCTAAAGCATCTCTCCCAAACTCTCTTAAACAGGGTCTACGAAATGTTCCTGGGGTACATTGTTCCTAGGGTTCAATGGAAACATTGACATAGCCCTCTCTTAAACCTCCACAAGTTTGGAGTAGAGCAAACAGTGAGTATTACATGGTTCAATGATGCATCCATCTTACTTTGTTTATAATTCCGCCACTTTCCACAACACCCTCTGCTCCGACTAGGACTAGATCAACCTTCTCCATAATATAACTGCAAAAGAAAAGAGAGTATTTAATGCTCACATAAGATAGATACAGGTGAACAGGCCAGATTGATTCCATGCAAATCCAAAACTTCATTCTGCTCAGTTTCAAAACAACATTTCTAGCAGAGAGATAAAATCACAAAGATCACATGATGTAGTTAGATCATATCTATTAGCATAACATAACCAGAGGTAATTAGCTTGACATAAAAAAATAGAACAAATACTAACATACTGTAAAGTGAGAATGAAAACACTATGTGGACCCAGGTACTCAAATCTTAAAAAAGAACTGATGAAAGGGAAGTTAGACAGGGCGCAAAATGGTGGGGGGGTGAAGGGAATATGGAGATATAAGATTCATCTGACTATGCCTGAATATTCAAAACGAGACAATCCTGACGTACCCGACAGCAGCATCAAGGATAACCACAGACGGAATTCCAGCCTCGTTCAGTCTTCTTGCCATTTCTTCTCTGTTGGTGTAACAAACAACATTTACATAGATATGCCTGTGTTTCAAAACAGAGCTCACTTTTACTCTACGCTGAATGGTGTACATATTTTCAGCAGGCAGTATCTGCAAGATTAATTATGTTACATTAATGTCAAAAAAATGTATGAAATGCTTCCCAAAAGTTGGCTCTGTCTATGTTTTGCAACAAGTAAATCTGTCACTGCAAGCAAGAGTAAATAGCTCAATGCTAGAAGTTAAACACAGACAGACTTGGTACACTTTTACTGAGTATTTGGTATGTACTCCTCAAAGTGCCTCACCAGTTGAATGTTTAAAGTGTCAACATGTTGAAAGAAATATCCTAAAAATTATTGTAAATCTAAAATGCACATAGACATGGATCTTTATTTGAACCAATGGTCAACATGCAAAGGTTAACCATAGTGCTAAATGTAGGGCTAGACACTGTACCCCTTTGCTGCTTGTACACTTTCAGCATCTACTTGGTCACATTGTCAACAAGGTATAATGCTGTAAAGTGTACATGCACATGTCAAGGTGTTAAATTGCATACATCGTGGCATATGAGGTAACAAGTAATAAACACTCTCACAGTGTAACATTGAACCAGACCATGGTCACACTGAACGAAAAGTTTCTTTGTACCTAACACTTATTTGTATTAGTCATGTTCATATACAGTTAATCTTGATGATTATTTTACTTGTTACAAGAATAAACTCTGTAACTACTTGCACTACACAAGGGTGAAACATACAACCTGTTCCATGGTAGATTGTTACGAAATTATCATGGCTTATGCTAAACTTTCCGTTAGAGTGCTATACCATCAAATTTGGGTTGAATTAAAACTTTGGTAAGTTTCAAAAGTTTTAATAGACTTCAGTCAATGGACAAAGCTGTGATCTGCTCCCCCTCACTGAAAACTTTTTTCTTTTCTGAATTTCCTTTTAAGTGATTACTTGCACCTGTCATATCGAGTATCTACTTTTTAATAACAGCTGAAAATCCACATTAAATGATATTCAAAAGGTACAGCATAAAATTTTTATGACTTTGTTTTAAAAGTGACCCTGTCTTCATTAAAGAAAGCAATCACAAGGCTGATCCATCATTGCGATCTTGAAATTATTTTCCACTAAATAAAATACCTTGTGTTGCTTTTGCAATTGTATTTCAAAACCATCACAACAAAAATTTCTGCTATGTTTTACATATGTACTTACCCTGACCTATCAGGATTAGATTCTGTGACGAAAACTTTGAACCTCTTTTTCTGTCGCGCTGCCTCGAGAAGAACCTTCAAAACCACTCTTGAAATGGAATGTGTTAAAACAATCTACACCAAAAATTAAAAAGAAAAAAGAATCATTTACTAACATAGACATAACATTTTTAAAAGTAAGAGGCATTTTGGGTGTTGGATAGTTGGAATCCTGAATGGATGCACAGAGATTTCGAAGCATGTGTTCAAAAGCATTCTACTATAAATATTGCATGACATTTTTTTTGCTGAGAGGCATGACCCTATGATATACCCTCCAGTTGATGTCACTGTGGAAGTAAAAGCTAATTAAACTCTACCCTAGAAGAAGAGGCATCCATACCTGAATCTCTTCTATTTGTTGCTTAATAAGGAAGATCTCCATGCAACCTATGATAGACACATTCCTCAAAAATCAGCAGCAAACCAACAAAGACTAGGGGCCCTGAATGAAGGCCCTGAGGGCTCACTTTCAGGAGGGCCAAGGTCCAAGTTATATGCAGAATCAAAGCAGGGGGTCCTGGTTAAGAACATTTAATTGGTTACTTAAATATTTATTTTCCATCTGATGGATATGTCTTAAGCCCATAGGAGTTACGTCACTGATACAAATGTTCTCATTTAGGATTTGTTTCAACTATCACAAGCTCTAAATATAAAGAGGAATGAAGTATGGGTGACTATATCCCACATGTATTCCACGCTTTCAACTCACCGCTCCATCTCGTATGAATGGGTGACCAAGCCTAGCAATTTTATCTCTAGCTCCTGCCACATTTTTCAAGTACATGTTACCTCGTTCCACCAATACAGTTTTGCAGTCTGCAAAATTCTAAAAGGTAAAAAGAAATGTACCACAATGATATTACATTTTCAGGGTTTTATAACTTAAAGTTTTAAAAAAAGCATCAAACCTTACAGAAAATTTCAAAGCCAATGCATCAAATTCTTTTAACTGCACTGAAGATGTAATTAACAAATACATGCAGTAGCCACGAAAAAAAGAAAGACTTTGCTGACCTGCCGAGTAAGCAGTTTTGAGTGTTAGGTTTATGTGTAGCAATGGCAATAACGATTACTGTATTCCAAAAAATGATCTACTGTATGGTCTTTACACACCATGCTACATGCACCAAACAGGAATGGGATTCTGTATATACAAACAGATCCATAAACCTGTTGCAAACAAAAATTTTACTCTGGCAAATGGGATGGAATGTATCATGCTATTATCAAATAATGATCTTTAGAACTCGTTGTCTAAATAATGATTTATGACATTGCATGGTATACAGATAATTTTTTTACAACTGCTTGTCCTTTTTGCTGATTCTGTTGTGAATTTTTATTTCTATTTCAATGAAAGGCAGTTGCAAAAGACTTTCAATAATTTGTAGCTAAAGAACTGTAATCCTCAAAAAGTTGGAAATATTTGTCAAAGAACAAAATGAGCACTCTTAAATTGGTGATCAGTAAATAGGACACCAATTAACTCCATACACTTGTAACCCATATATAAACCAGAAAGTCAAATGACTTTGTGATTCCTTGTGTATATCTCATTTTGTCATACACACATAATCACTTACAAACAAAAGCAACCCAGTGGAGAAGGGAAGGGAGTGGGACCATACCAAAATGAAAAACAAAATGCAAGAATGAGATCCACATTCTGTCTTATGGGTTTGATGTTACCAAGCGCTAATATTAAAGAGTAATGTCACTCACTCAGTACTGATGACAATTATGGTCATGAAGGAGCTNNTGAGATTGTGCAAGTCAACAAAGCCTCTCAAGGGAGTGTTTATTGTGACTAAAACAACAAAGTAGTTTGTAAATCTTGAGAGGGAGTTTCTGGCAATAGGGATATTCTCTGAAGGTTTAGAAAAAGTGAAAAGGGCTATGTTGAGTAGTTGTGTGGCATATAAAATATTCCACAAATTGAAAGAGAATGAGACCAAAGTCTATCTAGTAGTGACCTCTGCTATGAAACATAGATCTACAATATGAAATCAGTATGCATTATTTTCCTCATATGAGTGATTTAACCTCTTCATATGTTCACATTTAGGACATGTAAAACTCTCTAAGTATCACATGTTGGGCTTTTGAACCCAGGACAGATCTTTGGAATGATAGAACTTATTACATTC
>VJOZ01121097.1:0-11681 GCA_009801055.1 Stichopus horrens | reverse complement strand
GAATGTGATTTCTATAGTAGTTGACTTAGGAAACAATAAACAACAATTGTGCGTTACCACTTTTGAAAAGCAAACAGGTAATTTTAACTTTGGAACTACATTTCTCAAGTTAATTCTCTAAGTATTCTCACGCACTGGAAAGTCGACTCCTAGTTAATATTGGTGTTTTGGGGTTTTTTTTTTTTTTTCCATTCTCTGTCGTTTTTATAATGGGTAACAAGAAACGAAAGAGAAACGAAGCCGATTCAATCTGAACATATTCATACACATATACATCTTCTGGGTAACGTTCATGAGAGTTCATCGTGCGTCGCAGACTTTGAGATCGGCCGAAAAGATACAATGGTGAACATTTGCTCAAATAATTTGGTTATGTCATACATAAAACGTGCTTCGTGTTTGTTACGAAGAAAGAATGGATATTACAGCTCAGGGCAACTATCTCCATCGACAAGTTTCCTGCTCTCACATTATTTTCTTTGATATTGACAAATGCTATCAAAGAAAAATCACAAGGTCGGGATATGTACTCCGGTGAGTGCTGGGATTATTTTACCCCACGCGTGAAGACGCACGTCAACGCTGAACATAAACTGTTATACTACTTACTAGAGGCATCATCAAATGACAGGTTTACATCCATCAGATTTACATTATCAATCAATTTATTATTGATTGATTGTAATCGTAAATGTCATGGCGATTGAGTTCAGTGCTCGCTGTTTCAGAGAATTAATCGACACGTCCAAACTTCGTGTCCTTTGTCAATTGCGAAAACACATTCGATCAATTTAGATGATTCTAGACTATGTCCGGCTACTGTAACAGTCAACCAGCAGTCTCAAATTTTCACTTTTTTCTACAGTATAATGTTTTTCCATCTCCTTATGTAACTTATGATTGTGTATATACATCGAAAGAAATTCAATCGAATAGACCTCTCATATTTGCTGACAACTTTACAGGCAAGACTGCACTCAGTCATGATAGCGGATACGGCAAGTGACTATACAGAGACTACACAGAGGACACAGGACAAATACACAGTAACAATGAGAAGATGACAGGTGCAGTCAGTCTTGGCTGGACTAGTGATCCTAGTATTGTAGTGCTACAGTAGTGCTAAGACGGTGTAACATTGCTTAGCAGAAATTTCTTGCAGTTTTACAGAAAGACATAGAAAGTACAGAAAACAAAAATGTGCAGTGTGATTGCTTTGAAAAAAGCAAGAAGCTAAAACGTACACAATAACTAATTTTGGACTACAAAAGACTGTAGCCTGCGCTTTTATTTCAATGTTGTCTTTAACGAAAAAGATAGTAACTCGTCATTTCGAATGGTTCTGAATTCAATTTATCTGTTAAAGATTTGATATTAAGCGAGAGTGGAACGTATTGTACATCATGGAACGGCCACCGGTGTATGACCGATGCTTTCTTAATTTTCTGTGTCACAGAACATTGACCCATAAACCTACGAATATAAATAGCACGACGACCTCTTGAAAAGTCACCGGCCCGTCGGAAGCAGTATTCAGTTACGCAATGCTCAAATAGACGAATACCGAAGTGACATTTACCAAAATAAGACAAGAGGATGGTGTAATCAAATACATATGGATAGCATAGAAGCGTAATTAAATTTACGTTCATCGCCTGAAGATGAATCTCGGCGTCAAACGATTCTCTAGAGACAGCACATTTAATACTGTGTACACATAACTTGGCTTGACCACCCACGGGACAACCACAGCGAATAGTTGGTCCGATATTCAAGCGACTGTGGACCAAAGGACGCGGAATTCCACTTGCTTTTGAGTTAATGAAAGAAGCTGTTTCACATTGAAGATAATCTAATCAAATAATTATCGTAATATCTTTGGTAAGTCAAATAAAAAGAGTTATGTACAAGTATTCTTCAATCCCAAGCCAGTGAATGGCTTAAAATGAAAATCAAACTTGTTTTCTTGACTTTGTTTTTCTCTGTTGTATCGTCGTAAGTGACGCAACTGATTGCTTAGCTTCGACTGAGATTACTCTTTGATAGTTTCAATGATTGCAGAAAGGCGGTTTTGAAATAATCTTAATCATTTAAAGCTATCTCTTCCCAATCTTCCGGGGAAGGGAGAGGGCTGGGGACCCAATGAGACGTATCTCATCATATTCTCCAGGTATAGTGACCAAAACAACATAAATAGATAAGCATTTGTCTGAAAATTCTGCAAAGTTGATTGATTTCAGTTTCCTTGTATACCTCCCATATTATAACCCCCCCAACAACAATATAAAATATACTAGGAAACAACAACAACAACAAAAACTTGAAGAGCTTGATGTATGAGAATAACTTTCATTCTTGTCCCCCTCATTGTCTCCTTGGATTTACATGTGACTTGGGCCTCATTTGATCGTTTGCTCGAAGTACGATCATAATTATTGAATACATGACTTTATTGAAATCGTTGCCCTTGATAAGGGGCATCTGATTGTCAGGGAGATACTGTTTTACATCCGGGGATTTGTCGATACCTCGTCATGAATGGCGGTACATTTTAAAGAGTAATCCACTTGTGACTTACGCTGTTGACAGGGGGGGTCCTGCAACATCAGTAAAGCGTGGGATAACTCACCCATACTAATGCAATGACCACAGCTCTCCTGTTTACATTTTTTGGAAAATCAGCGTTCCACAGCCGCGTCTTTCCATCGTGATGTACTCCATTATCATTTTTTTTATCGTTAATATTTTTCTGAATATTTGTTGCTGATTTTACAAGTATGGATCTTTGTTTTCGCCTTGTACTTCTAAAGGTGGCGCAACATGTTTAACTTTCACCATGGCTACATCCCATGATTGAATGTCATCAAATTGGGTTGTATATCAATGTGACACATAGAAGCACAAATACTTCCCTTTCCTTTTTGTGCTTCCCTTTCCTTTTCTAAGTTCCCCTCTTCTGGGATTTGCTTGCATACATGACGAAGATGATTTGTCTGACAAGAGATCGGGTCAAAAGACGGAGACCGGTTTGTTATCGGTGCCCATAAACGTTCAATGGGATTTTGCGCTTGAATGTCCTGGACATTTTGACGTTACAGTGAGGCCATCCTGACTGGTTTTTTCACAGCTGTCGACGATGAAAAAAAAGCTCATTTGTCATGATTTGCAATCATGGTTGGAATCTGCACAACACTCCACAGTTAACATCTAGACACGTTTATAGCTTACAACCTGTTACCGAACCAGTGGTTTCATACCCAGCATACACTGCTGCGATTTGCAGGAGTAATTGGACATCGATTAATAATTAATGTATCTCATCTCTTGGTAAACTGAAAATAGAGACGAAAGCAATTTATTTAAATCACTTTTAAACAATGAAATACAGGTGAATACAGATAAATATGCATTCATACACAAACAATACAAATACTCAAAAACGTGGGCACAAAGGGTTGCTTGCGCGTTGTCAAGTGACTCGACGTGTGCCGTCAAAGACCTGATCTGATGTGGGAACTAAACAAGACTCTTACTTAAGGTCCCACTGATGGTGCCATTCACTTGAGACAAAAGGACATTTTCCCATTCACGATTATGATTAAAACATATTTCCTACTCCTCCATGTCCGTCCCCTCACTACACGTGGGCATCACATACCGCGAAATCCTGATATATACTAGATCGTTATGCTAACCTCAAATGCTCTCTACAAATTTCATCTGCTGCATGCCGAATTGTGGACGTCAAAAGAACAGTTTCTGCAACCACATCATTTCTTTGTTTTAGTAAGATTAAACTTGTTGAAAAATCTCATCGTCTTTGGCCAATTTGTATCAAAATCCTACTACTCAAGTCGTCGCTCCTTGGTCTGTATCGGGAATTGAAGTATTTGGTGAAAGGAAGCACTGCATTTACAAATAACCTACGAACTGATCTGCTGCGTCAGTGATCCTGACTTGTTTTGACTAGCTCAGTATTCAATATTAGTATACTTTCCATTGGCTTGTTCAAAGAAGCACACCGTTGATTTGAACGCAACCAATACATTATCGTATTCAACACTTTTCTGTCGATATGCTAAAAGAATTAGAAATCATATGGCAGAATTAACCAAGTGAAACCTGTTTTTTTTCCTAGATTGTTTGAATGGTGCAACTAAAAGCCTTCCAAACTTTTTGAGATGAAATTTCAATATTGTTACTTTTTGCCTACGCACGCAATCCCTTTAAGTGAGCTGAATTGTTTTTCTTTATCCATAAAGCTGCTCTTCTATAGGCTCAC
This sequence comes from Stichopus horrens, assembly GCA_009801055.1. Taxonomy (NCBI): domain Eukaryota; kingdom Metazoa; phylum Echinodermata; class Holothuroidea; order Aspidochirotida; family Stichopodidae; genus Stichopus; species Stichopus horrens. The sequence goes on along the minus strand of VJOZ01121097.1, from coordinate 7,399 downwards.
TGATCCCAAAAGAAACAGCTTCTCTCAACGACCTAAACGTTTGACTTTACATACGTCCAACAGCCTTTACAGTGGGTTTAAATTGATGAAACTGCAGTTCGCTCAGTCCTGAAATACCAAATTGCAAATTGTTATTGCAACAAACAGTGACTATCATGGATTACTTCCAACCCATACGTTAATTGCAAAGTACTATTTTGTATCAATAGGATTGCAACGCTGTCTCCAACCCATCCCGATTCATCGAAGTCTTCAGACCACAAAATAGTTGTTTCTCTGTGTGTGTTTTGATGTACTTGAAGTTATTAAGATTGCTTTTGCGTAGAACACATACCCAAAGCTATAGCGCCACCGCCTGCACTACTCCAACTCGGGTAGCAGTTTGTTTCTTCGAATACAATTGCAACAACATTGGCAGTACACACGCCACGTACGCATTGTGCCTGTTACCGAGGTTGGTTAAGAGAAACGTTGAGTAGTCACAGGAGACAACGTTAGTCAATATGATGTCTCAGCTTATCGGGAAATGTAACGTCTCAGATATCTAACACAGTCGTCAGTTTGGTTGGTGCAATGCAACTCTAGTTACTACAGTTCTACATATTCAAGTACGTACAGATACACGACCAGGACAACTTCTGTTGATGAAATAATATTCTTCCCTTTCATCGATCAAAGGAATTGAAGTATTTCACTTATGTATAATAAGTGGAGACACGGCAATTTGCAATAGCGAAACTAGTTGTAGCAGCCTCCATGCCTTTCATTGTTACCTCTGTGACACGGAAGCAGTGAATACCGTTTGAACAATAAGTAAAAAATCTACCAGGGAGATTCAGACGTATAGTGAGAAAGACAAGTATATTATATGAACCGGCATACCTTAGAGTACTGACAACACTATTCTCACATGAGTACTGCAATAACCTTACCAGGAGGCAACACCTAAATTGCAGGAACTAAATGGGAGAGAATTCATAGTAATACTCTAAGGCGATGCAACATAAATCTCTTGTAATTTACACCACATTTCATCCTAAATCTCTGGGGATACTGCTATTAATGGACTTTAAAACTGAGTGTGCCAAGAGTAATCAATCATCAAAAACTCTCTTGTAAAAAAAGAAGAAGAAAAAATCAAACCTGAGTAAGCAAAAAACCTTCACAGTGGGACAGGTGAACATCTTTTCTTTTATGTCAAGTCTTAAGCGATTTGCTAATGCTCCACAAGTTCATTACATGGCGGCTTCTGATAAATCTTAAGGGATTTTAAACCAAAGTAAATATATATCGCGTTGATTGAATGGAATAGAAATGCTTCGTGACTGTTTCGTGTATACGACTATGTGGTTCATACAAACGTGCATGTTCTAAAGAAAATTACCGACTAGACTTTTTTTTTTTAAATGCAGTTGCATTGTCCTGGATGCGGCTTTGTATTGGTATTTAAAACCATACATGGACAGATGAACGAACTTACAAAGCTCACAATTCTAACATATATCACGTTCTTTAGCAGTCTGGGACTGACAAAAATATATATATGCTCTGGATTTGATAAATAAATAGTCAAAGTTGCAATCCATTTAGATATTAATTTTACAATTACAGTTTAGATGATATTTGGTGAGTCCACGGTACCGTGACTTGAAATTACAATTCCTCTAAACTATATTGTAGAGGGAACGGTCATACGATTACGTGGAGTGCACAGTTTGTCACACATGTAGACAACTTCGGCTTGTTTTTATCCACACACCGATCGACCTTCTTTCGTCTTCCCTTCGGGAAATTACGACCAGGAAGGAGTTGAAAATAACTTGGCCAATCCAATTACATGCCTTCATGATCGATGTTTTACACATTTGTGTGGTGGCAGAGTGAAGAAACTTAACGACGAGTTTGCGGTGCGTGGAGGAGGATTCATGCGCAGCTCGAAATACGTATATACTAATCAAATGATGTAATTTTTATGGAACAATGACATGCACGTGCACCTGCTACACTATCTTTAGTTCTTCTCAAGTATATTTTGCTGCACCCATTTTGAAGAATTATTTATCGATTCAAGTAATCGATACTGACAAAGCTGATTACCTTCAATTCTTTTGATGTTGGAAAATTTTACCGAAAACAATTAGGCCTGGGTAACGTTCGACATTCACCAGGGGTAAAAAAAATTCATAAATTCAACAGTTAAAATAACAAATTTATATCGAACACTTAAATGCAATATTCACCTTTTTAGGGGCCTTGCCACAAAATTTTACAAAAACTAGTCATTTTACTCTTGTTGAATCGTGTGTACTACTTTATCGATACTGCAATGAAGGTGATGTTTCAACTGTCGATAATACTGTTGTGCATACTGCGCAAATTGTTTATTGATTAGCAATGAGCGGATAGTACAAATTCCACAATTTGTAATGCAATTTATCTACTGCCACTCTCTGTCTGTCTGACCTATATGAAAATGCAACTGGCTCTTTGAAGAAGAAAAAAGACATTTATTTCATGCAACAAAGAACTCTTAAGAATACGGTGTATTTTATCCTAAGGTTCGCATCTTCATTCTGCACAACGGAGAAAGTATATTATAGTAAGGACAAGGGTAGAATCAGAAGTTGCCTTAATTTTTTTGCTCAATTCGTCTTAGACAATATTATGAAAATCTCGTGTATAAGGTTTAAAAACCTGATATCATTTCCATTCTAACAAATGTAAAACTTGGAATAGCTATCAAAGCTTCATGTGTTACAATTTTAAGAATCATTTAATTTAAAGAGCTGCTCTCCTTATACGAAATATCCTGTATTTAGTTGATCAGGATGGCGCCCTTGCTGACAAATTTGAATGAGTAGGATATAATTAGTCTGCGGATTAGTCAGTGATCACACACTAGTCAGATGATTGGCCGGGATCACACGGACTAATCCACTGACTAATTTGTGATCACCGACAACCCCATATACTAATTACATCCTAGTCAGTCAAATTTGTCAGTAGAGGTATCATCTTGACTAGGTTAAGTTTTCTGTGATGTAGTTGCTGGAAACTTTATAACAACCTCACCATACTTTATACTTTTTCTTAATCTCTGAAACGCTTTGTGTCTTATGGTTCTTTTCTTTATTTGTTTTGTAAATGCTATCAATGTTTTATTCGAGTTTTAAATTATGTAAAGACAATAGGGTAAAGGGAATCGCCCAACAGATCTTAGCGCTTATAAGCAACTATATGCAAGACGTAACAACGTAATTGGCGCATTGTTTTGATACAACAGAACATTCAATATATGTGGTTTGTTCTATGGTTCATATGAACGTACGTGTCACATCACAACCTGACATATTTCTAACAAGGTGCCCTTTAGCAAGTGTCGGTACTTGAATGCGGCAAATATCCAGCACAGTGTAAGAATTAAGTGCAAAATGGCAAAGATGAGAAATTCGCTTGTAAGAAGCTTAATTCGTGACATTTAAGAGTATTACATGACAATTTAACCATACTAAGACCACACTTTACCTGTGAGAAAAGTCACTCAAGTGAACTTAGCAGAACGAATCTCACCACGCAAGTAGTTTTTCCGGAGATGAACGTGGTTTGGTGTCAGATTGACATATTCGGAATCATTAGCATCACTCGCATACTTGAATCACTTAATGGCATAGAGGATTTCTCACCACATTCTGCATGTTAATTTTAACCGACTTCTGCTCATCAAAACAAGATGAATGTTACGTATTATTCATAACAGGAAGTAAAAGTATTTTCCAGAAAACAAATCATAGTCAGTAGTCACACTGAGATATTTATTACTCTGCAGCATGTATTGTTACTTACATTGAGCCACAGACCGAATAGGTGACTGAATCTCGTACTCAGGCAAACCAAGTAATTTTGTTATCCATAATCATATTACAACGGTAACGTTGGTGGAAGACGACTATGTTAGACAGACGATGTTCATTATGCCTGGGCAACCAAACAGCTTCGCCAGGCGGAAGGGTTCCAGCCAATCAAAAGTAACAGTAAGTTAGGTAAAGGGGAGTGGCTTCGGTGATGACATTTAGACGCGAAGGCAGACATTTCTAGTCTATGATACCAAGCAGTATCTCATACGGCGACCGTGCACGTGACAGTTAGCTCTGGCTTGCTCGTCTTTCAAAAGAAGTTCTGTTGGTGCAAATATCCGCAGATATGCATCGGCAACTGCTGACGATAAGACAGTTGGTTTTGTAATACTTAGTGACGGAGGATAACAGTGTAATGCGGATAGTGTCTCATTAAGAAACGGCATGGTTACAACATGTTGTGCAAATACTTTAACGTCGAAAGACTATTGAATACATAGTACCGTCACAGCCGGAAGTTACACAAGTGATAAGATTACCGATGAGAAATTTTCCTGTCTGAATGATACCTTGGGAGACCAACAAAACATTTTCTCAGTTAAAAGATTTTAACCAGAGGTGTGTACTGATATGAGATGTAAGAAATGATCTGGGAAATATAGGAAAGTATGGTCTGACTTAGGAGAGTAAAACATCTGAAGACCTTCAAAGTCAGTGCATGTCCGTACTTTATTGAGAATTGGATCAGTCTTTTCATTTGTGATTGTGGAGAAAGTCGTCCTTAATCATAAAAATCGATGTTTTTCAAGAGAATAAAAGCTGAAATATATTTTAAAACGTTATTTCAGACTAACATAGCAATTTTCTCTCGGGATGTGATGCGCTGCTGCTGTTAGTTGTGTCCCACGACAACCTGTCGTTAGTAGAATATTAAAAGTTGGCAAAAGTCCTTTTAACAGCAAAGTTTGTCCAGTTGGGTATTGTATGTAATTGAAGACACGATGACTGAAGTCTATAACTTCGTGACTGGATCTACAGTGGAGATTCCATTTAATATGACTACACCAACGTATTATAGCGGTACGAGTTACATATTCCCTGAATTCTTCGAAGAACCTTTATGGCTTCAGATTCTCTTGGCGATACTTTTTGCGGTGATTACAGTACTTGGGGTAGGTGGTAATGCTATCGTGATTTACATAGTCCTTTGGAACCGAAGGATGCGAACACCGACTAACTACTTCATCGTTAACCTAGCTGTCAGCGATCTCTTAGCAGCATTGATGTGTATCAACTTCACATATTACTCTACAATGTACCTCTTTTGGCCCTTTGGCCGGTTCATGTGCAAGACGGTTCAGTTTATTCAAAACGTTTCCATTTCGGTGAGCATATTTACACTAGTCGTCATCAGTTTAGATAGGTATTTCGTTATACTGTATCCGCTTCGACCGAAACTCGGCAAGACCAAGGCTTTGCTAATCGTTGCGCTGATATGGTTCTGTTCCTGCGCCTTTGCTCTTCCTGTGGCCATTTTTACGGATGTTGACGATAACGAGGATATAGGTCTACCAACAGTTTGCAGCGAAGGTGATAATTTCAAGCATGCTAATCTTTACTCGTTTTGCGCATTCGCGGTGCAATACGTGATTCCATTATTTATACTGGCGGTGACCTACGGTCGCATAGGGTTCGTCATGTGGAGCCGAAAGACACCAGGTGAAAAAGAGGAAAAAAGAGACAAAAAACTGACGGAGTCTAAATTGAAGGTAAAGTCACTTCTATTTTTTGTATGTTCTACACACGCAGACAAGTTCAAAATTACGAAAACACATTCCCGAGTCTTTTCTAAAATGCCCCATGGTCTGACATCAAATGGCGTACACAAATGTACCACAAGAGTTTGGAGAGATTTGTGATTCGTAAATTGTTGCTCACAAAAATGTTACATTCAAAGTGGACCAAAATTTTTATTTAAGACTTGTATGTAAGTTTCTTGTTTGCATAAAACGCAATGATCTAACTTCTTTAAGCCAGATATGATAGGATTGAGGAGCTAACGTTTTCCTATTGTTAACAAAATCACACTATCCAGGCTTAAAATGGCGCCCAATAAGAGGAGCTCTTTGCCTTCCTTCTGTGACAGAGTTTCTCGTCGAATGACAAATAAGCCGCGTTCCCATTCCCCCGTAGATAACCGACTTTTCACCATCTTCAAACCGAAAGAAATGAGTTTCCATGGACGTTTATGGCATTAATCTCACCCATGTTCATTTGTATAAGTCTAACTCGCTTTCGTTTAATTGGTATGCATATCAGGTTTGCTTCCCTTATGTGTACATTTTGTAAACGAATATATTTGCTTATCTCACGGTCTTGTTCAAAGATCATTATCGCAATCAGTCACGCAAGTTACTCCATGTGAAAGTAAAAACACGGTCATCGTTCCGTATTCAGTCCACGGGGTGTTTGTCGTGTTCACGTCCGATTACCTGCTAAGTTGTGACTTACCACGAAAACAACAGGAGAAACGTCTCATGTGGAAAGAGAAAGCTCATGAGGCTGTTATGCTTTTCATGTCTCACAAAGAGTGAACAAATAGAAACAAACATAAAAACGATTTTTGTTTGTTCCTCTTTACTTACTGACTACATTTCTCCTTTGGTTTACCTCCGAAATCAAGCAAGCAAAATAAATTGATGACACCTACATTTACCACATTTTACAAAGAACTAGTGAATGCTTACTGCATATGTATTCTTATGACAAAAACATTTACTTACTACAGTTGTTAAATATCAGAATAAAAATGAGTCTGAGAACGCTGCCGATCAAAGCACAAATAAGAATTCAGTTCCAGGGATCGCCATCCTAATGCCAAGTCCTTGAATGAAGTGAAGTTGTTGAAATATTTTCCTTAAACCATGAGATTGATCTAGAAGACAAAAGAAATCTTGCAGAAGCTCTGAGAGGGCGAACAAAATTCAAGCAAGCGTCTACGTATGCCACTCGCAACGTTACATTTGACTAACTTAAACACAAATCTAAGTATGTCAAAAAAAAGAAGAGAGACTTACTTCAGTACGTGGTGCTAGTGGACAGTTCGTTATGTTATACCCATTACCACTATACGGAAACCTGCCAAAGCGTAGAACCACTAAACCACTGCCTAGTAGGACAGAAAAGAGTCTTTTCCTTGACAGTAGGCGCAAAAAGCCAACCCAAATCTTGCCACCACAGTGTCTTTAATGCTTTTACCTGTTACTTCAGGCTACTTTTTCATACTTTTTTTGCATTTAAAGCTCATTGCATCCACCAAATTCAACTATTACATTGTGATCACGTGTCACTTTTATGTAAACCTTTACGTGGTGTGCATTACTGAACCCCCAAGAGGACACAGCAGTTACTGCCCTGATACTAACATTTATCCCAACTGAATCATGATTGTCCTGAAATGGAGTTTAATCTCACTAAGTGATGTAATTGCATTAAATAGGACAAACAGATTCATACTACCAACTTCTAAGCTCACCTATTTCTTC
>VJOZ01120860.1:0-12482 GCA_009801055.1 Stichopus horrens | reverse complement strand
TTTTCCTTCATTGAAAGACATAGTCCGTTCATGTACAACCTCGGGTGTACATTTAAAAATAAAGAAAAAGTTAAGATTGAACATAATCTTATCTTTTTGGTTTTTCAGTGCACACGCAATCACTTCAACCCCTGACAGCGACTACCTATGATAGTTCCTGTAGGGCAGGTTATTGAAAAAAAAATAGTCTCGTACGGAAACTTCTTCAAACAAATTGGTAAATTTTGTATATAAGCATGAAAAAAGCATCTATATATATATATATATATGTATGTATATTTTTGTCAGGTCATATCAGCTGAGTGGGGAAAACTAGGTTTCTGACGGTGACCCCCTCCTCTTGATGTCGCCACTGCAGTACTGTAAGTTGGTAGTTTGTGAAACAAATCATCAATCACAAATCATCATTGCACACAAAAAAGAATATAAAAGCTGTCTAAGAAAATTGTTTATTTATTTAATTTGTTAATTGAACAGGACGTTAACCGATCTGACGGTTGCCATGGTTGTTCGCCAGCAAGGAATTCAAGAATTTTGCATTGCATATGTATGACTTTCCGCATGAATGCCTTTTAACTTTATAACCAGGAAGTACACAGTGGTCACATACATGTTAGGCACAGAGTACGTGTATGCGACACTACTACTGAGTCAGAGCGTAAGATGATAGGTGGTCGAATTCACTCAAATTATCAAAGGTGAAATATAACGCTAGACTCTGTTGTTTGCCGAAGCGAAGAAACCAATTCGGATTTACTGTTTACGTCAGTGCACTCATACCAAAGCAAGGATAGTCGGGTTACCTTACATGGTTAAGTCTCAGAATGCGTTGTGTTTACCTTTCCAAGCCTTGATTCTCTTTAACTGTCTTCGGAATCTGTGATTGTCACAGATGATTTCGTAAGTAACATAAACAAGGGAATTAAGTCAGTGTCTGAGGTCTGTCGAAGAGCCCAACCTAGGCTAGGCCGAACCCGGGCCTAAATATGTGAATAAGTTCGAGAATATGCTAACTAGTTCTACTTCTAGCTGTACCCAGCGTAGGTAAATCCAGACGTTCTAGTAGTGCGTAGCCTATGCAATTTTTACTAACGTCTCGCAGTGAAGAAAAGTATGGGCCTAGCCGTAATTAAGTTTGGCCTAGCCTAGGTCTACTCCATACGTAAAATACTAAAAACACAAGCACTGAAGCAGGGTTGATCGAATTACACCGGGGTAGTGTAAACCAATTAAGATGAGGTTTATTCTTTGCAGTTTTGATCTTGCTGGTACTCTTTTTATTCAAAGTTGCTTTTAACTGGAATATAGCATTAGCAAGTACCTTCCAAGTTCCATTTACTAATTTTAGTAATGGACTTCAGTGAAGATTCAGAATATCTAGGTAGGCCTAGCCTAGCAGTACTATAACGACACATACATATGTCTTAGCCTATGTTATGTAGGGACAACATAGGAAGTAACTGCAGAATATCATGGTCAACATTTGAAGAAATACTTTCTTAAAATCTCGGATTCACAGTGGAATGTGATGTTGCTGTGCATATAATGATACTGCGTTCCTGTTATTGATAGATCACATGGATAGAGTTTTGATTGTTTTACTGCAGCTTGATGAGGGAGAGGGTGGTCCAAGTGGAGGCACGGTCGTGGTGCCACAGTGGGGAAAGGCATGTGATAATGATGTCATGTGACAGTAAATGGTTATAGAACTTTGAACATTACAGGTTGATGAGGATGACCGTGTCCTAAGCGGAGGCATGGTCGCGGTACCACAGTGAGGAAAGAAGTGCTTATGATGTCATGTGACAGTAAATGATCATAAAACTTTGATCATTATTGGTTGATGATGAAGACTGTGTCCCAAATAGACGCACAGTCATTGCTCCACAGTGAGGAAAGACATGGGAATTATGACGTCATGTGAAATAATGAATACGATTTTGCTCATACTTTTGTACGCAAAAGGTATTTTGAGAATGATTTAGGGACAATGTTCACTTCCTCGTGTGTTATTATAACAGCGGAGTCACAGTGGCTTTGCCACGGTGAGCCCAGTCTCGTTAGTGTTTCAGTTGTTGGGATATTGATCGACCACGAATGTGCCTCTAGCTCCATGGTGGAAGGCATTTGGGCCATTGTATTCTGTAGTAGTACCCAAAAGTGTAAAGGTTACTCTCGCATTCATCATACTTCAAGGACTTGAAACAATTGGTCCACTGATGTACTGTAAATTCAAGTTTGCTGGTCTGTAATTGTGACACTTTTTGATATACTGTAAACATGCAGTGATGCACCTAAGCCTATGTAGTATATGAAATGATCAGGTATGAATATTGGTAATAATGTGTACATATTGAGGTTGTCATCAGTGGTGTCAGGATGGGTTAATTAATTTATATCCCAAGACAAGAATGGATAAATACTGATTTTACATCTTAATGATTGCACATTGACAAAATAAATTACTTAAAACTCAGCTTGGACTAAGTAAAGGGGAAGAGAGAGCCCTGTTAATTCATTAAGAACCTCTCCACTTCAAACAAGATTGTCAGTCACAAAAATTTGTGATTCCCTCAGCGGATTTTAATGATGTCGGTCTTACAGATTTTTGTGGTTTTAATATCTGTCATGCATATCTTTGATGTTGCGAACTGTTTGTCATTTTTGCTCGTGGACATCATGGAGATTGGTAAAGCTCCATGGTCTCATAGACCTTCAGTTTCAGTGACTTTTGGTCCCAAGGGACGTACCCTGTTGATGAAGTTTATGCTGAGAGAATGCTACTGTAGGTACTGTATGACTTAGCAGGATGCATAATTCTGGCTACAAAAATGGCCAAAACCCTGAGACAACCAAGTAATATGAACTGCCAAACTTAATATGGACAATAAGCATTCATACCTCCTACTTACCACATTGGTACAATTGCCCATATGTACAGTACTAGTTCTACAAAAAAGTTTGGTGACAGTGTTTAATAAGTGGTCTCCAATGTTCTCTTTGGATGATTTATGGTGTGAATGAGTTTCTGTATGCAGACATGCAGTCATATCCTTGGACAATGACATAAAAATGACTACAGTGTATTTACTTTATGTTCATAAAAAGAAGAGTAATTAAGAGGCTTGTTATTTTCAAATCGTTTCCCCATGCAGTACAGCCACATAGTGTTGTGTCTAAGGTTATGAGTGAGGGCTCATATTCTATCATACACTGTAAGCAGAGGTAGTGTGGATTAATTTTAGCCTCATGTTTTTCATAGGGTTTAGTGTACTGCTGGAGTTTGCTTCCAGGTGAAACAGTTTGTAGTACTTTTGCCGTTATTATGGAAGCTTTAAAGTAACTCACAAATCTATATGCCGTACAAAACGTCCTCCAGATAGTTGACCCTTTCAGTTTCATAACCAGTCTTGTAGCCTTATACTGCACAGTAGCTTAACACAAAGTACAATATGTACAATACATAGGTTGTTAGTCATAGTGTTCTTAGAGTGAGGTACTGTATAATGTGCCTGTTCAACTATGAACTTATGTTGCACAGATTGTTTGCAGCAAGTTGTCTGATTTCTTCAGCTCCTGTCATAATGTAGTTCATGTAGCCAACTTGCCGTAAGTTATATACAGCTTTTGTTATTGCCAGAGCACTTTCTTAATCTCATTGTAGTTTCATACATTAAAGTATGTACATGATTCTTTATCCCATAAAGCAATGTACAATAATGTACAGTAATGCACAATAAGGAAGGATGTATGTGTGTGGTGGGGGGGGGTTCTTAAGAGTACATGGCATAGTGTTGAATTCTAAAGGTGTCCGTTTGTGGCTGGGATTTGTTCTATGTATTTGGGATGAGTAATTATAATGCTGCACAATATCTCTTATGGCCTAATAGTGATTAATGTATGTAGCACTGTATCCTTGTCTGATAAGCACTGTTGTGAACAATAACTGTAAATATTTTATAGTTTGTGAATGGAACTGACCAAGCAGTCTGGCATTGGATAACTTATTCACTTGACATTAGTATTAATGTTGCTCTACATGGTAACTTTCAGACACTTTCTTTTTTATGTTGTCAATGTACAGGTACTGTACTGTGCTGCTTGCTCTGCTTAAATGCATGAATGCACTTTTCTAATCGGCATCGCAAGCTTTGCATGAAATGGTGCCCCTGAAAATATTGTACATCGAAGAACAGTATGTTGATGTTACTTATTTGAAAGTACCCTCTTTACATACATTAGAAACGTTGTGATGAAGTTGCTTGCATTCGTCAACCCACGTATCTGTGTCTCCATAATTGCAACAGCGTGTAAACGTTTTACTGCAATTTGAACCAAGAATTTTCTAAGATAGTGACACATTAGCTCAAGGGGAGAGGGTTGGGGTTGTACAGTTATTAGATATCTCTTAGGTTTTGCAACAACTGTAGATAGACATTGCACATAAGGAAGTGGTGGGGGCAGGGAGCATCAGGAGAGCCGATAAGTGTACTGAAGGTTCGGTGATGCAGCAATGAGCAGTTCATTTTAAGGGGTTTAAGGTCGTCATAGTTCACACAACATCAGATGCTTCCCCTACTGCAGTCGGGGTCACGTTGAAGCTGCCAGTGAATCGTAAATTTGTGAAAGGCTCTTAAGATTCAGTGCTGTATGGGTGTAATGAACCTTTCATACAGTACATATGACCATAAACATCTGCCAAAATGTGGATGCTGTTTTTTTTACATACAACATACAGTAGATCACCATGTGCACAACATGGCAGATACCATAAATGTGGGAAATAAAATAGTTGTTTGGATTGTAAATGTTTCCCTGGTTACTTTACTTTAGCTTGCAGTTCCGTAATTTTGATCCTCTCTTGCGTTTGATGGGTCTTCTTTATAAACTGATAGTTGGTTCTGCGACATGCATCAGCCTGCCACTTGTGCCAAGGTTTCCATTGGGTCAGAACGCCCTAAGTCATAACATTTTACTCATTACTCATGCATACATGTAGTTTGTCATGCATTTGTGTGCATGTTGATTGCAATCACTCACAGCTGCAAGTGAGTGTAAGTCTCAGACTTAAGTCTCAGCTGTATGGGCTTACAATTGCTTCTGGGTACACCTACTGTACCTTTTGTGGGTATTTTGGTATCTCACTCTAAACATCAGATACAAATGGACGTCTCGTTTCTTTTGTCTATTCCTGTGAGTATTGCCGTCACCAAATCAACAGTCTGTTAGCACCAAACTTGAAGAATCATGAAGTTGGTCGCAGCATACAGTGCATTTAATTGTACTGGTGTTGGCATTAGTATCAACATACAATAAAAGAGTACCAGCATTATAGGATCATTTGCTAATCTAATCATAACTAGTGTTCGAAGTTTTTGTGCATGCATATATATGTGTATTTTAGGTTAACCATCACTGCCTTGCCACAAAAAAGATGGCAGAATGAGTTTGTACTGTATGTTTTGTGCTGTATGTTACCTACTGTATGGCACAAACTTTTGACACCATAAATCAGTGGGCAGTGTTTATTAGTAATGTTTTTGTATTAGCTGAACAACATACCTAATCTCAATTCAGTGTAGAATATATGACAATACTGTATGTGACAAACTCATGAAATAACGACAATTTACAAAAGTTATTGATAGTCTTCTAGCAGGTGATAAAGTGAACCTTTTTTGCTGTGTCATACAATTGCTTAAAATAGTACCAGCTTCCCCCCCCCAAAAAAGTTTTGTTGAAACAAGTTGACCTTGAAATAATTGTTCACTTGAAATAAGTGAACAATGGGTACCATAAGACATACTGTATTATGCCAGTTCCCTCATAATGTCACAAATTAGCATACTTACTGGACTGTAGCAATGTTTATTCATGATGCAGATTTAAGACAAGAATCGCCTGTATAATAAAATTCGCAGTACAGTATTTGCAGCTTTTTGCAACATGCTCAGTGATTGATGCAGCCAATACTCCAAAATGTCATTTCATGTAACATGACCTTCGCCCTAACCATGGTGGTGAATATGGTTGTTTGTCCTTCTTCTTAGAACCAACACATAAACAAGAAGAAGAAACAATCAAATATGATTTTTCCATAAAAAAACGATTGAAAAGATTGCATGTGAAACAATGTGACTCTACTGTAAACATGCTTATGGAAGCAGATCTGAGGCAGTGACTACGTATTATCCAGTAAGAAGAATAGATGACATGTGCCAACAAATGTTTTTTTTTTGGTCAAGAAATGATGCTAATATTGTTATTTTTTCATTGTGATTGTTGATTGTGCTTGTTAATTATTCACGTTGCTTTTAACGATTGATGCAAGTCATAAAGTTTGCACGTGTCACAGAGTTTGTCAGAGGAAACTATGCATGACACGTATTTCATTTAGATGTATAACTGGAAAGGAAATAAAAATACAAAAACAAACAAACAGGATCTGTTTTGAAGACGTTGACCCAACAGTTATTAAGTTACGGTTAATCTTGTTGTAGAACTGGCTCCTTTTTGTGTTGTCAGTCACTAACGTAGATGGGGGTGCAGAAATTTTACCAGCTTTATGATTATGCATGATTTGTTAACAACATTTCCAAAATCAAGTTTGTTTAATATTGTGGTTTTGAATGATGATGATGGTTTTGAATGGTTTTGATTGTGATTTGAATGATGATGAAGGTTTAAATGATGAGTCAAACCAGCCACAGTATGTAGACATGTAAATACTTTTTTCTGCACCAAGATGTATGACCAAGATGCATCTGTACCACTGGAATGTGAGGAACATAATTTGTTTATTTTTGTGTTTGTCTGAGCAATCTAAAGCGCTGATCCTTCTGACTTGTAATCCTACTATACTTGTTATCTTGATCCTTCTGTACTTGTAATAATTTTATTGTTCCAGTTTTGACCAAGCTGCTTCTTTCATTAAGGTACTGTGCAGTGTCTTTTTCAGTGACTTATAGTACAGTAATTTCTTTGAGATCCAATTGATGATACTTGTCATGATACTTAATATCATCAATTGGATCATCTTATGATATCTTTCCCCATCTTATGATCTGTGATCCACGGATTCACAAAATATTGAAATGCTGGAAGAAAAAATTTAAAAGTTACTGGGGTGGGTGGGTAGGCAACTACAGTGATTCAAATAATTTTGCCATGTAATGAGTTTTGTACAGTTGAGAAGTGGGTCCCACAATTGCTTAACTGGTTGTGTTTACGCACAGTCCTCTTGTATGTATACATACAGTGATGTGGAAGTATGTCTGGTAGTAGGGAGGGGTTGGGATCAAGTGTTATAAGCTTTGATCGAACACATATATGGCAAGTCTCCACTGCAACACTGTACTGTTACAACTAATGTTCTATGCATTGTCAAGCCCTAGATTACTAATTAAGGTTACCCGAGTATATGTCAAATCCTGGAATAATCCAGAAATGATCGGAAGTGAATTAAGCAGTGTTTTTTCCTAAAACTTGATTTCCCATCACCATTTAACAACTTGCTTTTTCTGTTTGCTTTGATTTGCAGTTGTATTAAAATATGCCAGTTGCAGGGGGTGGTCAACCTGGAAACATGGGCCAAGATTCAAAAGCCCAGAAGTCCAGTTCTGGGCTCATCACTAGAGTTCGAAAATCGATAAAAGTCAAGTCCCGGAGGAGGAGCTACTCGCTCCACGAGTCCTTGCAGACTTACGCCGATATTGACCAGAAGATGGAGGAGGACACCATAGCGGTGCCCCTTCCCAACGATTACGACCAAGTGGACCAAAGAGACTTGACTGATCGTTGTAAAGATCAGTTGGAGTCAAATGGGGACAAAACGATGAATGGCAGATCTGCAAAACCAGAAGAAGATGGGAATGTGCAGCATCAGCCCCCTGTCAAGGTCAATGGGGTTTTTCCTAAAGTGACAAATGGCTTCCACGATATGGAGGCCTCATCAGATGAGGATGACATCGACAACTTGAAAAGGAGGAACTCTGGGACTCATCGAGTTGAAAATGATTACATTCGCAATAATGAGGCCACAGATCAGAGCAGCGCCGAGCCGCAGACGTACTGCGTACCCGGACGGTCAAATGTTGATGACCTGGGATGCGAGAACCACCATTTTGAGAGGCAGGGTGCCAAGCCTAAGCAACATTATAACAAAAACAAGAATGGCTTAAGAGAGGCGGAATCTTCCGCTGCCGTGGCGACAAAGAGACAAGCTGCCAAGCTGGCTCAGAGTAAATCAGTCAGTCCCTCGCAGCAGAACTATTTCAATGTTGATCTGGCGGAAATGAGTGTCCAGGAATCGATGGATGACGAGATCAGGGAGGCCCTCAAAGGGCCTGTTTTACCACCTTTAATGTTGCCTGCAGATTCCCATTCACATGTGCCATCCGCTCCGAAGACGCCTCACATCGAGCACGTCTTCAGGAAAGACGAAATGGACGAGGAAGAACTGGAAGAGATGAAGTTTGCGACGAGGGCCATGGGGTTGAAATTAGATCCTGAGGTGATGGGTCATCACAGTACTATCTCCAATAAAATACAGCTACCAGATGCCCCGAATCAAGTACCCAAGGCAGACAGGGGCATGGACCCTTCATCAGCTGGTCTTCTTCTGATGTCAGAGAGGGATGTGTCCCTCCATCAAGATGGTGAAAGTATGGTGGATGGAATGTTGGCTAGTAACACTTTTGATGAATCACCCCACAGGGATATACAGCTCAGACCCACTAACCCTGATGCTCCACCTGTAGTGGACAGAACTTCCAAACCTGTGTTTAGTCCTGAGGAGGAAGATGTGTTCTCCCAGGCTTCCCTTTCATCAGAACTGCCGCCACCCGTACCACCGCGACTTCCCACACGGGAAGACGACGGCGAACCCACCCACGAAGCTATACCGCACTTAAGGGTGCCACCTCGGCAGATCCGAAGTCTATCACTACCAAGGAATATTTCTCCAGGATTTTTAGAGCAACAGGAGCAAGAGCAAAACTCTACCAAAGTGAATAGGCGAAAAGTCATGTCTATACTTTTCCAGAAACGATCAAAGCGAAATTCTACGTTCAGCGAAAGGCCGTTACCTGCAATACCTCCTCTGCAACCTGGGAAGTTTCCGGTAAACATTCCTAGGGATAGAGCTGCCACCATGGCAACTGACAGACGACTGCCGGAGTTACCTGGAGAGGGTTCTCTTGAAGATCAGTATCCTCTTGATCCAGATGAAGAACAGCCGCCTCCTCCACCTCCTAAAAGTAAGTGAATATCAGTAATTTGTGGTAAATATGTTAGCCAGATTTGTTTGGTAGTTCACTTAGTGATCCCTTGTTTGAATATTGATGGCAATATCTTGTTCACTAGATTCAAACTTTTTGAAGTATTGCTCTACGCCACCAACATTAGCAACACCTGAGGTGCATTTTTAGACCCTATAGTAATGTTCAATGTTGTGCTAGTTTTCAGAAACATTTATGCTGACTTTTGTCCTTATTATGACAAACTGAAATCAAACTTTGGGGAACAAAATCTGTCAGTCAATGTCCCAACACCCACAGGTCGCCATCCCTGAATGTGATTCACTGGAGTCCTCTTTGAAGCTTTCTTTGGCCTTGGATGACTTTTGACTATTTTTTCATTTAAATAGAACACTGGTAAGTTTTACCTGAGAATTTCGAGAGATATCAAATGTCTTACAGTATATGCTGCTGTAATGCTTTAGCAGTGCATCTCTGATGATGTCATTTCAGAGGATTTGAGTATGGTAAATACTTCCAAACAACAACAACAACAGCAACAACAAGAAGCAATCTTAGTACAGTGTCCCTGAGGAACGTATCTGTCCCTTACCAGTTACAACATGATTGTAACCAACTGATGAGCATTGAAAGCAAATGATTTACATTGGAAGTTAGAAGTTCACAGAGAGGGAATTGGGTGACATTTGGAGAGGGTAACAGGTGTGTTATTGCCCCTGATCTGTACAGTCCACTTAGCATAACTTTGTGACCTCTGAACTACTGTACAGCTTGTATGAAAGATTAACCTTTCTTTAGTCCTGCCGATGTTAACGAGGATCAATGAGTTGGCATCGTTCATTCTGTGACATGTTTGAAGGAAACAGTTACATGCCAATACTTCTAATTTGCCTCATTGGTCTAGTATTTATCCCTGCTTTTGTTGAAAATGTGAGAATGGTAATTTTTATGGACATGAGTTGCCTATGCTTGCAGTGGCACTGTGTGGTAGAAAGTGGCTGGTCACAGGTTTCAAGAAGTGATTTTGATCTTTAATACCTTGTCTCTGTCGCCTCACTTGTGTGTCAGATCTTTAGCATCTCTTACTTTGACCATTTAGTGTATTACATCATCATATGAGTTAAACTCAACAGATTTGACAAAATATCTGGATTTTTTTTGTAGACCAACTCAACTGAGAGCCCCTTTAAAGATATTGGCGGTGAAAGTCTCCATGTACCTAAACTGTGCAATGTTGGTAGCAAGTGGATTTTAATTCAGAATAATGACATTCCGTTCGTTCATACTTAGTGGAAGAAGGGATGGGTTACCACGGAAACAGGTTATACCATATGTGACAAGGAAACGTGCGTCACTTCTTTTAGTTGAGATTCCACAGTGCACATTGGGTGCATACATGTGGTATTGTGCACCATGCATTTGGGTCTCAACTCTTACTGCACATACTACCAAGTTTAACAACTGGTGCAACCGCTGCACAGTAATTACTGCACTGTATGTATGAGGTCACTGAACAAGATCCGATGTAAGCCAAAAGCCCCTGGTTCCTGCTTTTATGGTCTGTTTTGTCTGTTAATAATGTGAAATATCACAGGAAAATCCTGTGTGTATTTGTACTGGGAATGATGTTTTGTGTTTGACTACCCAGGTTCTTTATTCAAGTACACTATAGGTCTACTTTACCCATGAAGCTGTTTTATGCACATGCATACACACATCCACACATCAGCTTTGGTGGTGACTGAAATCTTTTGTTAGGTTTTAGTTGTGGATCGTGTCACAGACAGAATTGTGCATTGCATTCCAGAAGTTTGCAAGTAGAGGGGAAATCCTGTCTGTAGTGCTCCAAAACGTTGTCCTACAGTGTACAGTACGTACCTAAAAATCCATGTATGGTCGCCCGCATACATCAAGTACATTTGCACATGCACGGTAGTTTTCTTCTAGTTAATGTTTTACTTGATTCAGTTATTTCATTTCGTATATTGTGACATTAGTCAATAGCTGGAAAACTTTGGAGAGCGAAACTGATGGAAAATTGGCTTTAGATACTGTACTTTAGCCAAGCTGTATAGTATATAGTTAGTTAGTGTAATTTGTGGTCAGCACGTGTCAGATAACCTTCGAAGGTCACTTTCATAATGTACATGGATTTGGACTAATGGGGAGATTGCATGTCTGAGGAGAAGTTACCCTCCTTTCTCGTTGGAGGGCAAGGAACGTTGATCCAAACTCTGACTCAAAAACTCTCAGTGAAAATGCTTACAGTAATTTGATAATGACTGATGCAAGGCAATGATGATGGTTCAGATCAAGATAAAATTGGTGTCCACCACTGTTATATCTTATTATTGCATTGCAGATGTACCGTAAGATCTTCAGAAAAGTGACAAATTCAGTGTAAGAAAACACTTTCTATAGTAACTTTTGAAAAGGTCTAACATCTCCATGTTTGGTTTGTGATTTCCAGGTCTTCTCATGAAAACCTCAAGGTTTTGTCTTCTTTCAGATTGGCAAGTCTACAAACTGCATGGTCAACTGCTGGCTAAACTGACACATTTTCACCAGTGAGGAGCACTGTACTATTCCCCTGCCATTAATGTGTGCCATTGATGGTAGCCTACAGAGATTCCACTAAAACTGCATTACAAAAAAAAAAAAAAANNAAAAAAAAAAAAAAAAAAGTCAACCTTTCTCAAGTTTGTTAAACTGGAGCGTGTTACAGTTCATTTGGAAGCGCCTGTTTTCTGCACGACCATTTCACAAATTTCAGGGTTTTGTACAGGTTCATATGGTTTCTATAGTCTCCTCTGTGTGTTTTGGTGCGTTTGGGTGTATGCCAGTTCTACTGTACTGTAGTGTATATGACTGAGAATATGTTTATACCTGCATTTCTGTCTGAAGTTATCGGGTAACATTCACAAGCAAATGATATACACAACATCAATCTGCTGAGTTGACATGCTAAATGTCTTGATAGAACAGTCCTTTTCAGGGGGGTTATCTTCATAACAGCACTGCAGGTGATCTAGCAGTCTGAAACTGGGGTCAAAAGGTACACTTACAGTACAGTATGGGGCACTGAAGAGTTGCCATTGGAGACCAACAGAATTACAGGCTTTCTGCTTCTCAGTGCTTTTGAACAGCATGGGTTTGTTCACTCCAGCACTGAGAGTAATTTATATGTGTACAATACCATGGTGGTATGGTGCTAGTGCTCATGCT